>VMDR010003376.1:0-73184 GCA_007922815.1 Macrotus californicus
GTGTATCTCCAGAAGATATCCAGCCATGGAATATGAAAAATAGAGACATTTATTGAAGAAGATACAAGAAACATTGTACATAGGACAGTGGCACCTCAGTCCCCTTCATAGCCACGTTGTATTTTCCTGAATTTCATCAATTGTCTGAAATGTCTTCCCTTTCAAAGGTGATTTGAGTTTTGGGAAAAGTCAGAAGTCCCAGGGTGGTGAATCTGGGCTGCAGGGGGGGGGGGGGTGGCTGAGTCACCTGGGTGATTTGATGTTTCACCAGAAAACTCAGAAGTGATGCATGAGCGGGCGCGTTGTTGTGATGAAGCTGCCAATCACCAGTTGCCCATAGCGGCGGCCTTCTGAGTCATCTGAGTACCTTCTGCGGGGGAATGTTGAAGACTAACACACAATCTGATGCAGATCCATTGCTCACTCAGTCATTTTGAATGTGACAGCCACACAGTGCACATGCTCACTCAATGGTATCTACCACCCTCACGGACTAGTACAGTGGTGTCGTCATTGTTCACGCATGCGCATTCCAGTCCACTCTCCTTGGCAGCCAGGTTACATCGATGTCGTGCAAAACGTTCTCGTTGTATTAACACCGGCTGGACTTTTTCTGGACAGATGTATAGATATGTATGTGTGTGTGTGTGTGTACATAGACATGTGTATACATATGACCACACAAATATTTTAATGCAAAGAGATGCACACACACACACATATAGCCTTGCAATTGAAATATTTGTGTGATTACTTGGTTAACGTCCCACCTCGCTGGAATTCCTGAGGGAACAGGGCTGTGCCTCTTTGTCCCCCATGTACCCTTGGCGTTTAGCATGAGGCCAGGTAGAAAGGCGATGCTTAGAAGTCTTGATTGTATCCACAAATGAGTTTCTGGATCAGAGATACAGAGACAGAGACAGAGAGACAGACCAACAGAGAACTCGGAAAGGCCATGCAGACAGTAGGGGTAGGGGGCAGGGGCTGGCAGTGGCATCCAGATGTTGCTGGGCTGCAGACCATCTGGCCCTGCCGCTGGGCTGAGGACTCAGGTCTTTCCCTCGAGGGCACTGGACACCTCTGAAGGGCACGACGTTGCTGTGGGGAGGCATCCCATTTGCATTTTCGGAAGATCAGCCGGCAGCTGTGCGGAGAGTGGAGTTACAGCCTGGCTCCTTTGTTCAAATCCCGAGTCATTTTCTTCTTTTTTATAGGATTATGCTTGTTGGGGACAGAGCCAGGAGCTGATTGTTTCTTCCCAGCTCACGTTGTGACCTTGGGCAAGTCCTGGTGTCTCTGGGAGAAGCTGGTGACAGACCCCTGGCTGCTGGGCCCACACGGGCCACAGCACTAGGGTCTCCCAAGGCTTGTCCCGCTCGCCCTCAGTCCCTGCCAGCCCCACCTGCTGTCCCCCCCTGCCACTGAGATGTCCCGGAGGTCCTCACTCTGCTGAGCTTGGGGCATTGCTGAGGTTTCCGTGCCTGTGGCCTCTCCAGAGGGGTATGCGGGTACATGTTCACCTCCACACGGCTTCCTCCTGGGGTCAGGGCCCCTCCCCAGCTCGTGAGCAGCATCTTCAGTCTGTGCCCTTTGGGTCTCAGGATTGAGGTTGAGGAACATCGTGCTGATCAATTCTTGGTTTCATCTAACACCCGTTTGCCCCCACCCCCCTACTCTCCCCAACGCTTAGCCTTTCCTCGTGGGCGCCCAGGGACCCGGGAAGCCAGCCTCTGCTCTTCGGCTGTCCTTTACCCCTGAGCACCGCCCGCCCACCCACCTGCACACAGGGGCTCTTCATGGTACCCGTCAAATAACAGCCCACTCAGTTCCTTGCTGCCGCCGCAGACAGCCCTCCCTCTGGGTTTATAAAGTTTGCCGAAATTTCATTCTGCCACTGGGGAGGGAGCTTCACTGCACTTGAAGAAAACACCTAATGGGTTTTGTTTGTTTGTTTGTTCTCTGAAAAACAGATGAAGGTTTTGGCGAGGAGTCCTGGAGGCGTTGGGTGGGGGCGGGGGAGAGTAAATCTAGCTGTGGTTTATTGCCCGAAGGAAAACATACTTGGGTTATGAAGTATGCCCCCTGGAAATCTCACTTGACATTCTGTAAAGAAAAAGGAACGTTTTTAAGAACTTGGCCGCGCCAGCCTTGCCTCCAGAGCGGAGCCTTTCTGAAAGATCTCCGCGGAGCTGGAAACAGGCAGTCACTGCGACTGGGCTCAGCCCGCCTCGCTCCTGTGCCCACGTCGCCTCAGCGCTGGGGACCGCCTGAAAGCTGGATCCCGCGTGGGCCTGGGGCTGGCAGGACCAGCCCCCACAGACTCCCGAGGCTGGCGACCTCCTTCCTTACCTCTCTTTCCTCCACAGGGAAGAAGGGACAGACGCTGTCTTTGGTGTTTCTGGGCATTTTAAAATGGGATTAAGGATGGTTTCCACAGATCATCTGCCTTTCATGCTGCTTCTCCTTGCCATGTGCTCAAGAAGCCTAACCCTGAATGGTCAGCTTGCCCTGCCTGTCTGCATCCCTCTAATCAGAGAAAAGTCACGTGAAAGAGAAGTTTGGGGGACTGCCCTCCCTGATGTTCTCAGACATAAAATGCCTCCACAGATGCTCTTTGCTGTGCTGTCTGCTGGTTAAATTGTCTAAAATGTGAATCTTGGCCCTCGTCAGTTCAGACAAGACACCCCCCCCTCCCCCGCCACTGCTCCAAGGCCATGTCAAAGCCTCTCAGGTAGGACAGGATCACCCCGGTTTAACCCTGCTGAAGCACGGTGGTGTCACCCCAGGTAGCCCTTAGTGGGGTTCTTAGTGGTGTCAGGACACACACTGCCTCTGTTACTGTGGGGGCCACTTGGAGTCACCTGTTGAGTTATCATCTACCTCTTACCTCCACTTGGCTGCTTATATGAAACTGGCCGCCTACCTCCACTATGGGTGCCCACTGGGGCTTCAGCCGCTGTATCGGGGCTGGCTGTCTCCCCCACTCTTTGTGCGGGAACAAAGCCCTACCTAGTGTGTATGACTGTTAAAAGGGCGTCCCTCCATGGAGAATGGGAGGGGGATGAGATCACAGGGGCAGGTGTTAGGAAACACGAATGTCTTCATCTTGGCAGGGGGGTGGGGGGGTGGGTGGAGGAGGGCAGAAAACCTGCCCGTGGAACAGTTGGATGGCTACAAGGCCGAGTTCCCTCCTGGCCTAGTGCCGGCTTACGGGCTGGATGTTGATGAACTTCACCGGCAGCCCCCCTTGGTGTCCGGGGCAACTTCCGACCCAGGTTTTAAAGTCTGTGCTGAGCGTGTGCCCACTATGGAGAAGCAGGGCTGTGCCCACTGAGGTCCCCAGAATCACAAATCACCCCAGGGCTGCCTAGGGAGGCAGACAAAGGACAAAGAAGAGACAAAGGCTCTCCTTCCCAGGGAGCAGTCAAGTTTTTGAAATGTAATTATGATCCCGTAATTCAGATATCAACATCTGGAATTCTGCAGTCTCCGTTCCTGTCTGTTTGTTTAGACAAGGAACGCAAATCAGGCCCCTTTCCTTTCCTGTTCACGGGCAGATAGCGGGGCGGTTGGGATGGACTGGTGCCGGGGGAATGCGGGTCTGACGGTCGCACTGTCATTTGAGAGGCTCCAAGGGTGCAGGGCCGTCCTTCAGGCCCTGCCCTCTCCAACCGACGGTCCACAGAAACAAGCACTCCAAACCCAAACCAGCAGAGGCCTGGAGAGAAGGCTCCCAGAACCAGCTTGGTTTGCAGAGCTTCCAAGAAAGAGGGAGGGTTGGCCCAATGTTTGTTCTTGTCCTTTGACTCTCGGTCTGGGGCTAAAAAATATGAACTCTAGACCATGAGTTTGAATATTCTGCATTTTTCTTCTGAAAATTAAGGTCTAGGGAAGAAGGTACTCTGCCCACCAAGGTGCAGAAAGGGCTGGGATGGGCCCAGTGTCTCCGTTATGAGTGCTGGTGCCCTCTGGAAATTCTCTTTTTCATGTATTTGGGTCTTCTTCTTGGTGGTTATTAATTTTGAGCTTTTGATCGGATTTTTTCTTTTTTTTTTTTAAGATTTTATTTCTTTATTTTTAGAGAGAGGGGAAGGGAGGGAGAAGGAGAGGGAGAGAAACATCCATGTGTGGTTGCCTCTCACATGGCCCCCACTGGGGACCTGGCCCACAACCCAGGCACGTGCCCTGACTGGGAATCGAACCAGCGACCTTTTGGTTCTTAGCCCGCACTCAGTCCACTGAGCCACACCAGCCAGGGCTTGATTGTTTTTATTAGCTAAGTTTGTACTTTCTGCCTCGAGGGCCCTTAAGGTGGCTCCACGGGGTTTTGCAAGCACAATAGAAAGTACCGTGTCAGGAGTCACTGCTGGAACCGCTGTCCCCGTCCCCGCAGACAGGTAGAGAAAGGCACCGAGTGCACCCCCGCAAGAGCCGACAAACCCAGAACCACAGGGCTACCAACGTCACACCAAGGCCCCTGGGAGTTTTACCGACTGGGTGTTTACCGAGCCAGGATCCATTTTGATGTGCCCTTCCTTGATAAGCCTCGGGTCAGAACCTAAAAGTTCTTCAAGCCCTCAAAGAATCACCAAGGTCAGAAATCCAGCCGTTTGGAAATCCACAGAATTCCCTGCATGGGCGTAGCGAATCTCTCTTTTTCTGGAGATGATGTACGTGGCACAGAAGTCGTAAATAGGGAAATAATGCAAGGCCTGTGATTCCTCCCCACCCCTCCCCCGGCGCAGGCAGCCAGATCATAGCTGTAGGATCAGTTTGTCCCCACACAGGTGCGCCAGCCGCGGCACCGCCAGGAGCCAGGTGGGGGTCAGGCGTTGTGTCCTCCCTGCCTTCATACCTTTCTGCCCACTCGACGCCTTTCCTGACAGCCAGCGAGGGGGCCCCAGCTGCCTGGGCGTCCAGCGTCCTCACTGCTGGGCGCCAGCAGGCACGCAGGGGCCGCTACATTTTCCGTTTTCTAGTGGGGAATGGAATGTTGATGCTGTGTGATTGTTGTATTTATTTTATACGTTTTCCTTGGAATGCCTACGTGTGGCCGCTGCCCTGGCTTGGCGGCCTCGTGATTTACGGTAGTTATAAACATTCCAAAGTAGACATACCGGTTAAATGACACAATAACATTATCCAGTTACAGTTCTGTGATAAATGTGCCGACGGTTCCAGCGAGCCCATTTTCTGCACCCCCTCGCCCACTCCATTCCTTCCTGCTGCCTACGCAGTGAGGGCTTTGGAAGCCACCGCTCCGTGGAGAGAGGGCCGAAGATCTGAGGGTGCGTCATGGAGAGGCCCCCTCACCTCCGCCAGCGCTCTGGAAAACATTTCTAAGAAGCCTGAGGACTGGCGTCCAGAAGCAACATGCTCATTTAAGAACGTGCTTGAACTTTCTTTTCGCTGAAAATCACATTTACTCGCTTGAACGATGTAATCCCGGAGGAAGTGCAGACCCACGGCGGCGGCCAGGGGAGGGTGGGAGGTGACCTGTCCCCCAGACCCCATTGCCACCTGTCCCCCTCCCCAACAGGAAGAGTGGCTCGTTTTCCCTGAGAGATGCTGACAGAGAGCAGGAAGACAAGCTGCCTGTGGACCCAGCCATTGGGAGCCTTCACATTCGATCAGAAAACCCAGCTCAGTTCTCCCGCAGAGCCACCTTGGGGAGATGCTCCTGACACGTCTTCCCAGAGAGCGCTGGGGCCACCGCGCACATCGCTGGGCCTGTCTCGGGTCTGACTCTTTGCTGTGTGCAGATCCGACCGCCAGTATTTGAAGCAAGGTGTGCACTGAGAGGGCTCTTCTATCCCTTCTCCTGGAGCAGGAATCGGCAGATGACAGCCCGAAGGACCTCTCCGTATCATCCACTTGTCTCTATTGTTGTCACTTGGAGGGATGCCATCGCTTCCTAACTGGTTTTCCTAAATTCCATCCATTTATTTGTTCCTCCTGCCATTTATCCCACCATCTGTCAGTCCACTCCGCCATCTACCACACCATCCATCCGTCTGTCTGTCCGTCCACCCAGCCATCATCCACCCACCCAACCATCCATCCACCCAACCATCCATCCATCCATCCATCAGATACCCATCCATCCATCCATCCACCCACCCATGTATCACATACTTTTTTAGTTGTTTCTGTGTCCCAAGCACTGTGTAGGTCCTAGTACAGGTGAGGAACAAAACAGATTCTCTGCTTTCAAGTGAAATAGTAAATTTCAAAGTAAGATGCCCCTCTGGGGGAAAAGACCCAACTATCTGGAAACAGAGTACCATCAGGGGCCCACATAGAGGGGTTTTGGGGTGGGGGTAGACCTCAGCAAAGAGGCAGAAAGACCATATCGTCTGTAGCTCAAACTGGAAAACTTTTGAGAGTGGGAAGGGGAGCCATTAAAAATTATTCTAGGGCAACAGACACAGCAAGGACTGGGCCCGGGCAACTGTCGCCTCCCAACACCGAGGTCCAGAGGAGCCGAGTAGGTGAAGGACCAGGAGGAAGAAGCGGGCTCCTCTTCCTTGAGGAGAGAGGCTGCATGCCCGGTTAGAAAGTGAGTGAATGAAACAGGAGTGAAGGAAGGAGAAAAGAAAGGTTGTATAGTATGGGGCAAGCGTGGGTCTCGTGGAGGCCGAGTGGGAGAGGGAAGGAGAAGGAAGCCGCATTTCTCCGATGTCGGAGGGCTGGTCGCAGCTCACCCGACGTGGAGTTTTCCTGTGAGGGGAAAACACCAGGAGAATTTACACACCAGCCCCACAGAACAGCCCCACGAAAGTCAGCCATGCTGCCGAGGGTGTCCTGGCTCCCAGATATCCGCCACCACCTGCGCCTCCTCTCGCCACAGAGAGGGGTCCCCGATTTCCTTCACGGGCACCCTTTTGGGGCATCCTTCTGTGGGCACCGCAGTCTGCAGTTTCTCGTGGACACGTTGACTCTCCAGCACCTCTGTCAGGAGTGTCAAACCCGTGCTCGCCACGGGGGCCGCCATTTGGTCCGCACTGTCTGAACGCACATCTTAGACCAAAAAGAAAAACAGTTCTTTGCGCCATGAATGGGGACTTCCTCCGGGCTTGTTTTTGTTGTCCTTCCGTCCGGAGGTACAGGCCAAAGGGCGTGATTCTCTGTTTGCGTCTCTAACCTACCCGGTGTGGCTGCTCAGAGTGTTCCTCTCTGGGTTGGTCTTCGGGAGGGCCTGGACCGGGGAACCAGGGTGCCCGACACCGAGGTTGTTCGGGCATACTCTCTCTCTGGGTTGCCTGGCACGGGTCTATTGTCTGTGCTCCCTCGCTGGACCGTGGGCTTTCCGTGGGCAGGGACCTCCATCCCCAGCACCCCACACGGGCAGGCACTCAGTACGTGCCCAGTCGGCGTGTCATGTGGGACCGAGCACTGGATGCCATTCTCTGACCTCAGGCTTCATTTCACGTCCTGCTCCTGCAGAAATAGGGGTGTTAGTGTCAGGGTTTCATTGTCCCCTGTGCCCGGCTGGCCTCATCTCTGCGTCATCAGTTCTCCGAGGAGCCTCGGGGATGCAGATGGCTCGAGGGACACATGGGGGTGCTGAGCTCTGTGCCTTACTGCCTGGCAGTCTGGTGGCTTCTGTCAGCATCAGTGTGCCAGGTGGGCTCTCTAAGCAGACCCCGACTCCCCAAGGCCAGGCCTGGCAGTTCCGGGGCTGCCACCCTCCAATGTCAGGGTCATTGTGGCCGGTGGCGATCAGCCTCGGGGGCCTCACCCTTGACTCTTCCTCCAGCTAGCTTTGCGATTCCGGGAGATGGCCTGCCATCTCTGAGCATCAGCAAACTCCTCTGTAAACTGGATGACACAGCATCCTATGCAGTAGGTGACCGATGCATCACAGACGGATTTGTCGTCACTATGCCCTGATAGAAGGCGGCGGGCTAGGTCTCGGCAGCACTGTCCTCTCTGGGTACCCAAGGCAGGTGCAGGTGACGGCAGCTCTTTGCTCTGTCTCTGTCCTCAAAGGTGTAGGAAAACGCTCAGCTGGGCGTTTCCCATTTCCCCTCTCGCTGCTGTCGTCACCCAACAAAGGCCACCGCTTTGATGGCGCCTGCCTGTGGCTTCCTGGGGCCACGTTAAAATACCTGATGGCAGCTGCAGCTGCCTCCCAGAGACCCGGGAATGAACGCTGTTCCCAAATCCCAACGTGATTTAAAACACACTTTGTTTATGCTGTTGTGGGGCAGACAAGACTTGCGTTCGGAGTGGCCCAGTGAATTCTGGGAAAGGAAGGTAGTGCGATTTCTGGGAGGAGGAGGTTTCTGGGGGCCCAGCCCAGAGTCTGTAAGGCCGGAGGGGGGCAGTGGGTGTGGGCACGGGCTGCAGGGGACCAACTCTTTTGTTAAGGACTCCCAGTCTCCAGGAGAAGCGCAGGGACACAGGGGCAACAGTCCATCCTTCATCTTGAGGGTCCACAATGCACCAAACCCCATGGCTCAGAGACAGGCAGAAAGGGGGACCTTTGGGAGAACTTGCTAAGGCGACTCTTTGGAAGGTGTGTGGCATGGGCAGGGTTTAGGACAAGCAGCCAGGCCTGGTGGGGTCCTGGAGGGCAGGAAGGAGGTAACAGCGGGATTTTTAGAAAAGGGACCCAGGGCCTGTGCTCCCTGGCGGGAGACCACCAGGAGAGTCCGCCCCACCACGTCTGCAGGTGCTCCCCTGGCCGAACGACCCAGAAGCCTGGGGCTCAGGGCCTGGTCCCTGTGGAGCACCTGCAGACCCGGTGGGGCTGACTCTCCGGGGGTCTCCGACGTGCCAGGGGAGAAGGTCCGACAGGCTCTGAGGGGCCATCAGGTCATACTCGGCCCACGGAGCTGCCAGTGCCTGGTTCAGGGCGGCACACCCAGGGCCTAAAGGGGCGAGTGGCTGTCACCTAAGGACGAGGTGGGGAGTGCAGCAAATCATCCCAGGATGGAAGGTGGCCCAGGGTGCCTGGAGCTTCTAGTTTTTTGGTAGATATTGGGTTTTTTTTTCTTTCTATGAGCTATCTCTCAATTTTAAATTTTAGCAGCAAGGTCAAAATTTGTAACAGAAAATATTTTGTAGGCAGGACAGATGGAATTTGTCTGTGGGTGCACATCACTCCTCAGCCACTGGTCAGGGGCCTCCAGTCAGTGGGGGCAGTGAGGTAAAGGGGTGTGAAGAACAAGCCAAAAAAAGGGGGTGCGGCACGCAGGGGATGCTGCCCGGTTGGGGTCTGGGCTGCACCTGCCACTGGGATCTGTGAGCTGGCATTGTCCCCGCCCCACCCTGCCCCACAGCCCCACTCTGTCTGTGCCATAGAGTGTTTATCCAATCTGTGACCGTACATTTCTTCACTCCTTTATCTGCGCCTTCCCTCCCTCCCCGAGGACTGGCCATATGTCCGACTCCTACCTCATCCCCAGAGCCAGGCCAGCAGAAAATGACAGACATGCATTTGTTCGGCGTCTGCTGTCCCACCTCCTCAGGGGCAGGTGGTGTTACCGCCAGCAGGAGTGGTAGTTGTCACTGTCCTACTCATCACCTATATTTTATAGCCGAGGACACAGACGCACAGAATGGTGAAGAGACTTCGTTAAGATTGCATGGCCAGGAAGTATTGGAATGGGGACTCAACCGCAGGACTAACAGAGTCTCAAGACCCCTGCTCTTAGCTCAAACACTGGCTCCTTCCTAGGCATCCATTAGATTGGAGCATAGACCTTACCTCCCCCAGGAAGCCCTCCCAGACTTACCCACTCGCAGGATTAGGTGCTGCCTTTGGGCTCCCCAGCCCCTCAAATCTTCTGCCCAGGACATGTCTCTCTGTACATCATTTTCCCATTTCCCCTCTCTTGTACCTGGGGTGTAAAGTTCACCCGAAAGGCAGAGAGCTTGATTTGCCCTTTATTCCACTCCCAGGCGCTTACAGCCCAGTGCCTGGTGGGTACCAATAACAGCAATCCTAGTGACGCTAAAAAAAAAAAAATAAGGAGAGGATTCTCTTTAATGAGTGACTACTGTGTGCCAGGGACATGGATTTTATCTAACCTTCACCACGTCCTCGTTTTGCAGATCAGAAGCCTGAGGCTCAGAGAGCAGCTTACCAGAGGCTACAGAGCTGGCCTAGGGGGAAAGTAGGATTCAAATCCAGTCCTGCCTGTCCCCGCAGCCACCACATTGGCCTCTAACCACTGTGCTAATAGATTCCATCACAAGTACTTCATAAACACCAGATGAAAGGGCTGGGCAGCCTTGTTCTGAAAAGGGCCAGACAGTGAACACTCATGGCTTTGGGCGCCATATGGTTTCTGTCGTAACGACTCAGCTGTCCTGTCCATGTATAAAAGCAGCCCTGACAGCACGGACACAATGGGTGTGGTTGTGTGCCAATAAAACTTTATTTACAAACACAAGTGGTGGGCCGGATTGGGCTCTGGGCCTTGGTCTATGGACTCCTGCTGTATGTTATTGAATCAAAGATGTCGATGAAACCTCCTGGTTTCAGAGAAATTATAATGTGGAAAAACTGCAGAATCTCAGAGCCAAGGAGATTTAATATTTGTTGAATGAATGAATAAGTGAGTGAGTGAATAGGTAAGTGAAGGATTGATTCAGGCGTGTGCGCCTGAGTGTTGGGCAGGGAAGATGAGTACCTAGTACTGAGTTCAATGAATGTCTGGGGAGTGTTTCCCCAGGTGGCCTTCAGTCCTACCTAGGGGCCAACACTGTCCGCCATATTAAGTGGGACACGGAAGCCCCAGGAGACCAGGGATTTGTCCCACCCACCAGCCACGATGGATCTGGCAGGAGCCAGGCTCCCCAACTCATGTACCTGCTTGGTTAACAGGGCACAGATCCTCGTCAGCTGCGGACACCTGCCCAAAAGTCACAGCAGGTACACAGAGCAAACTCTCAAGTCCACCCAGATTCGTCCAGTCCACGTTTGTTGTGCACCTTCCTCACAGCTCCGAGGGGAGAGGGGTTTGTAAACACAGCTCCCAGCTCCCGCCCTCAGGCAGCGTCAGCACTTCGCATCTTGTAAAGCACCCAGGTGTAAAGCGCCCAGGTGAGGCCAGAGGCACCCGCCAGTGCTGTCCCTGTGGAGCCTGCTCAGGGGTGTGTAATTCCAGGCAGGGATTTGTCATGGCTGCTGCCAGGCAGTCCACACCAGCCTCTCCCTGATACTCTCTGTAAGGAGCTGCATTCCACGGGATCGGGGTCTGTCGGCTTCTCCACTGTACACCAGCTGTGTGCATCGCTGCTCCCTCTGCCTGGGGGCCAGTAACTAACATTTAGATTGGGAGGAGAAGCGGGCCAGGGCGCGAACACCTCACTGTCGCAGCGAACAGAGATGTCTTGACCTCGACAGCTAAGTGGCTGGGCGGGAGGGCCGGAGGGCGTAGAGGGGGCATGGAGAAAGCTCACACATCCAGAGGCAGACCGCCAGCCTGGAGCGCCAGAGCTGGCCAGCGGGGGCGGGGCTGCAGGCTGAGTCCAGCATCTCGCTCACTTCCCCAACCCAGCTTCTTTCAGCTCCAGGTCAGTGGTCCGCCTGCCAGCCTGGGCCACCTTGGACGCAGACATCCCCTCCTTGGCCTCAGAGGTTTCCCAACTTGGGGCACTGAGATTTTTCCAGAGCCTCTGTGGGACTAGAGACCAGGGAAGCTGAGGCAAGGCCCTGGTGGGGCATTCGAGGGCCTTGCCTGGAGCACAGAGGGGTGAGGAAGGGCCCCGCTTCCCACACTTGCCTGGGAAGAGGCAGCCCCGCTGGCAGGTCTGACTCAGTGGGTGTGAGGGCTTGAACAAACCCTCAGCGCCGGCTCTCCCTGGAGGCTCTTCCAGAATCTTCCGAGTCTCTAAATCTTAAGCTCTGGGAACCGGAATGATGGATGTGATGCTTCCACTGTAGCTCACCATCCTCTTCAGGGCGTGGCCTGTTGGGGGCTGGTCTCCACGATGAGCTGGGAGTTTGGGGGGCTGGGGCTGGGCATCTTGTCCTGGGCTGCCCAGAGCAAGCCTCAGCCAAGCCAGTCAAGTGCACAGAGGAAGGGGAACTCCTCAAGGGAGAAAGAATGGAAAGGACCCTAAGTGACCCCAGAAAAGGCCAGAAAATCCAGGGAAGGGAGGGCCACGGGAGGGGAGCTGAGGCAGAGAGAGAGGACAACCCATGTGGGGTGATGCAAACGTGCGTCCTGCAAAGGATCCAAAGTGGAGTTCCCCCTCACCCTCCTCTTCGTTCCGCTCCCTCCCCAAAGGTTGTCTTCCTGTCACCTGGGAGCGCTTCACACTTCAGATGCCTCCGAGTCGCTTTCTTCCATGAATGAGACCATGTTTTCTGTGTCGCTCTGTAATTGCTTTTTCACTCCCGGTGTCTTGAAAGAGGCTTCCCACCCTTCTTCTTCTTCTTTTTTTTTTTTTTTAACAAAGCATTCTGAGTTTTGTATTGTTTTGTAATTGTGGTCAAATCCACAAAACATGAAATGAACCACTGCCACAGCTTAAAGTACACAATTCAACGGCATGAAGGGCCTTCCCAATCCTCTGCAACTGCCAGCACCGTCTAGGCCCAGAGTTTTGTCACCACGAAGGGAAACCCTGTACCTCTGTACTGGGCATGCCCCGTGCCCCACCCCCACCTCTTGAGCCCCTGGCAGCCCCCAGGATACTTTCTTTCTCTGGATTTGCCTATTCTGGGCATTTCATCTGAATGGAATCATACGAGATGCAGCCTTTTGGGTCTGGCTTCTTTTGCTGAGTGTGTTTTGGAGGTTCATCCATGTTGCAGCGGGATCCATACTTCCTTCCTTTTCACAGCTGAATAATATTCTACTGTGTGGAGGGACCACATTTGTTTCTCCATTCCCCTGTTGGTGGTCGATTGGGTTGTTTCTACCTTTTGTGAATGGCGCTGCTGTGAACACTCATGGACAAGCTTCTGTGCGGATACCTGTTTTCATTTGTTTTGGGGATAATCCTAGGCGTGGGATGGCTGGTCATACGGTCACATCATGTAACTTACTGAGAGATCCTGCACTCTTGCTACCTGTTCTGCAGTATTCCAGGTTGTAGCTCCTTTACCAGAAAAAGCCAGGTGTATATTAGCTTCAGGAAAGGCTAGATCCAGGTGCTTGCATGATGTCATCAGGACTTGGATCCCCTCTGTCTCTCGCTCTGCTTTCTTATACGTTGGCTCCTCTCAGGCAGACTGTCCCCCCATGGCAGCAGCTCAGCAGTCCCTGTGGGAGAGAGAATCTCTTTCCTGAGAGGTCCACTGAAAGTCGCCGGCTTGACTCTGATTGGACCATCTTGGATCACATGCCCACCCATAGAGCCAGAGCTTGGGAGGTAAGTCTGACCTCAACTCTGCACTGGCAGCAGGTGAGGGCGGTCAAATGGGGTTTCTACAGAAGAAGGAGACTTCTTTCTAAATGATGTGGGCTTCTTGGAGGCCAGGGACCAGGCACAATGTCCTCTACCTGGGGTGACCCGAGGGCCTGTAGACGGTACCAGCAGGGAGGAGTGGGGGTGGGTGCCTGCAGGTCCCAGGGAGTGGAGTCAGTTTGCTGAAGACAGCTGGGAGCAGAGAAGGCAGGGCAGCCAGCCCAACACCCATGTCCCGTGTCCTGTGTCCCGTGTCCCATGTCCCGCTGCACTGGCTAGGTAACTGCTCGTCGCCACTAAAGCAGCCGGGAGTTTCCCTGAGCCACTCAGAGAGAATTGCGTGGTTCATTGCGACGAATTCCCTTTTTGCCTCAGCTGCCAGGATCCAGGGAGCCAACCTAGAGACTCATCTGCCACCTTTCCCCTGAGCCCAGGTGTTTGGAAGACTGGCCCCTCCTCCTGTGAGGTGTTCTTGATTCTTCTCCTCCTAGTTAACAGCCTTTCCATTTTATGTGTCGTTTTTCATAAACCACCTCAAATCCTCTTTGGAAGCAGCCAAGGTATAAATTATAAATAGATTTAATGTAAATAACTCAATAGGGAAGTTTCTCTGTAGGGCTCTGAGCAATTGCTTCTGCTGATAGTTTTCTTATCAGTGGAGGGTGGGGTCGGTGAGAGCCGCTGAAAAGGAGCTCACCCCTTGGGGTGTTGTGCCTGGGGCACTTGGCCTGGGTATGGAATGGCACCAGGAAACGGGGCAGGCCATCCCTCCAGAGAGGGCCCCTGGGGTCAGTGGGGCCCAGGCTGTGTGACTCTGGGTGGATACCCAACCTCTCTGAGCCTTCACTTCTTCATCTGTAAAGTGGGTCTAATAACAGACCCTGCTTCAGACCCTGCTGTTGGGAGTATGAGTTGAGCTAGTAAAACATATCTGAAGTGCTTGGAGCGGCAAAGGCCCCTTGTAAAAGCTTGACCCAGGCTCCGCTTTCGCCCCGCACTTCTGCTTTTGTGGAAAACTCACACACACCCTGATGCGGATCATTTCTACAGAATCTCCTCTCCCATCCCTGGTCTTTCTCAAGAAGCCCCCATTCTTTCATGGAGGCAGGTATAGGAGCTGTCCACCCACCGGCCTTTCTTCCCTCCGTCCTTGCTCTCTTCTGTCTTCTCAAGCATTTGCTGAGCACTTACTTTGCCCTTGGTATGGAGGAGCATGTGGTGAGTGAAGACAGGTATCACTCCTGCTCTCCCGGCAATACTTAAGAAGACAAAAGAATTTCAGAAAATGCAAGTATTGCAAAGAAAATAAAAGAGGTTGGAGGTTGGGTTGTGAAGGGTAGGGGTTGCCGGTCAGGAGCGCCCTAGAGGAGGTGATCTTTGAGATGGGGGCCTCAATACCAGAAGAAGCCAGCAGGGGGTGCTCTGGGTCTCAGGGGTGGTGAGTGCAAAGGCCCTGAGGCAGGAACCAGCTTGGTGGTTTCAAGGCACAGAGAGAAGGCTGGTGGGCTGGAGGAGACTGAACCAGGGGTGGGGTGGAGGGTGGGCAGGTGGGAGATGCAAGCAGAGGCCAAATCCTGCAGGGCCTGGTGTGGATTTCATTCTCAGTGCTTAGAGCAGAGAAGGAGGTCGTCTTTTCTGGCCACATTCTGCCTCCATTAAAGCTCCTGGGTCAGCTGACCATAATGATGGACTGATGGAGGTCAGACCCAGGGGGGACAGCAGTGGTCAGAGAGGCCTTTGGTGGCCTCACCTCCATGACCTGTCCCTGATTTCGCTCACCCGGGGGCTGTGGGCGCTGGGCTCCGCACGGCTCTAAAGAGAGTCTGGGGCGGGGGGTCTGTTGGCGTCATCGGTTTACGTTCCATCCTCAGAAAGTTTGTACTTTATTAAACATACAAGGGCCTCACATTTTCCAAGGGGGGGAGCATTTCTTTCCCACTCGCCCTGAGCCAGCTATAGCCCTCTTCAGCTTAGAGGAACAGTGAATCGATTCATTCGCTGCTCAGAGACTTGTTGGCCCCCCCTCTGGGGGGACGCCAGGCTTGGAGGATGCGGCAAGAAGGAAGAGGTCACCATCTCTGCCCTGAAGGAACTGGCAGGGGAGCAGTTATATTAGCATAAAAGTTAAACAGGGCCACGGAGCGGAGGCTGGCTGGCTGGCTGGCAGAGCCTGTGTGTCTGCGGACTGCGGACTGTTCCTTCTGGAAGCTGCTGGCGGAGAGAGGCCGAGGAGGAAAGAGGGCCTGTGGCCAGATACGTTTGGATGGAGCCAAGTTAAAAGCTGCCTGTTCTCCGGCAGGACTTGTCAGAGCCCTCACACCCTGTCATCTCCTTGTGTCCCTGGTCCCGCTGCCACTTTCTTGTGGGTTCCTGGGCACTCCAGCCCTGGCATCTCTCTGTTGAAGGCCACCCTTTGTGATGCTGTGGCCCTATTGAGCAGGGAGTTCACAGTCCCCATCCTGGGCACAGTGCTTAACGAGTGTGTGAGTATATAAACATCCTGTGCCCTCACTCGGACGGAGGGACAGCCCCCTTGCTTGATCTACCCACCCCACCCCGCCATGGCTTGCTTCTTCAGTCTCCTTTTTTTTTTTTTTAAAGATTTTATTTATTTATTTTTAGAGAGAGGGGAAGGGAAGGAGAAAGAGAGGGAGAGAAACATCAATGTGTGGTTGCCTCTTGTGCACCCCCTACTGGGGACCTGGCCTGCAACCCAGGCATGTGCCTTGACTGGGAATCGAACCAGCAACCCTTTAGGCCCACAGGCCAGTGCTCAATCCACTGAGCCACACCAGCCAGGGCCTTTAGTCCCCTCTTCACCCTAACAAATTACTGTCCTCATCTCAAGGCACGTTTCTGAGGCCTGGATCCCTGACAAGGATGCCTCCGACTGGGGACTAAGCGTGGCGTTGAGCAAAGGGAGCCGTCCCCACTGCAGGCCTTGTCAGAGCCTTGACTCCGTGGGCTCCTGGTGGAGGGGGATGGGAGGCAGCCTGGCACACATGCCTCTTTGCCCAGAGACTGCCATGATGAGAGGGGAACACACCCCACTCCCAAAGTGGGGGGATGGGCTTTGACCCAGGGCAGTCTGGCTCCAGAGCTGCCTCCCTCACTTGTCCCCAGGGGGTTATTTAAGAAAATTTCAAACGTGCACAAAAAAGGAGAAACAGTCTATTGAGCCTCTTCACGCCCAGTGCTTCTCCGTCCCTGCTGTCAGGCCCCTTCCAGACTGCGCCCCACTGCTCGGTGACATCACTCAGGGTACAGTGAGCTGGCGCTCCTGTGGCTCCACTGTCTGCTCTGCTCTGGGCATAAATAAAGTTCCTATCCCCGTGTGAAATGTCCCCACTGGAAAGTCGGATCACGAGTGGGTGCTGTGTGTTGTCCATCATTGCATCCCCTGCATGTAACATAATGCTTGGTGCATAGCAGGTGCTCAATAAATATTTGTCAGCTCTCTCCTCTCCCTCCCTCCCTTTCTCTCTTGTCATCTACCTACCTACCTACCTACCTACTCTGTCACCTCTCTACCTATCAGTTAAATCTATCCTCCATCAATATACGTATTTTAAATAAAAAAAGACCCTTCTCTAAACACCCTGTTTTGTGACTCTGCTTTTCCCTAACCACTTGTTATAACCGCTGCTCCCTGTCGGCAGATACGGGCCTCCTGTCCCACTACGTTTGCCACCTGCGCAGTGTTACATTGTGTCAACGTGTCCTCATTTGTTTTGGCTGTTCCCAACGCTTCACCCTTGTAAACCACACGGCAGTGCACGCCCCTATTTAGGGGCCTTTGGGGACACCCACAGTGATTTTTGTTTTAGAACCAAAGAAGGGCAGGGTCAGAAGGGCTGAGAGTGTGCACCCAAAAAAGATGGTTTTAGTATTTTTTAAAACCTTTTTGATGGATTTAATGATGGACGGTAACCTTTATTGGTAAAAAGTGACCCCCACCAGGTGACTTGCCCCTGGAGTTCCGTTTGAGAAAGTGGACGTGAACACAGGTGCTGTGGGGACGGAGGTGGCGTGGGTCTGGCTGGTGAGGCAGCACTGGGCGCGCTCAGTGGACGCTGGCCAGTCGCAAGGCAGCAAGGTGCGGTCGCTCCCATCTGGCTCATCTGGAGGCTCTTCACCACCTCTAACCTTGATCCTTTCAGTTCCTTTTTTGACACGTGGTCCCTCTGTCCCTTGGCTTGTTTGGCCCCGGTATATGGGAGGATGCGGTCCTTCCTCTCGGGCCTGCTAGAGTGCGGAGGTTGGATATCCTAGTAGTTAGGACCATGAGCTTCTGAAATCAGGCAGCCCGGTCAGAGCCCAGACTTTACCATTGCTGTGGGGCCTCAGGCAAGTCCCTGACCCTCTCTGAACTTCAGGGGGAAGCCCCTGTGCCCCAGGCAGCTGGGGAGAGTGCAGGAGTGAGGTCTGAGTGCTGGCATGCAGCCTGCTCGCTGCCTCGCTGAGCGCAGAGCATAGACTGAGCCTTACCGGCATCAGGGGCCTGGCCCTGAGCACCGGGCTCCATGTGCGTGTCCTAAGGCCAAGGGAAGGCACTAGGGTGCAGGGGGTTTAGGGTCAGTGTGCCTTTTCCCATCAGGGATTCTGGCTGCCTGGTTGGCATCAGGACCCCAGTGCGTAACAGGTGCCAGACACCAAGCTGGGGTGCAAGAGGTGTCAGACAACTGGGTGGGCTGCAAAAGGCCCGAGATCCTGGGGACAAACACGTGGTAGGACCTGTATCTCCCTGCAGAGAGGTGAGGAGGCCTCTCTTAGTAATGCTGGGAGAGAAATAAAGGGGGAAGGGCCCAAGCCCAGGGCAAGAGCGGAGACTCCTGTTTTGCAGAGTGTCGGTGAAGACTGTTGGGACAAAGGGAAGACAGGTGTCTGGGGTGGCTGGCGGGTCGGTGCCGTGGCAAGAGAGAGTCCACCCTGCCTGTGTCGCTGGGCAAAGGGCCGTGTGCAGAATCAACTGGGCTTTGGAAGCTGCAGCGTTGACGCAGCCCGAGGCCGGTGCCCTGCAGAAGTGGCCTGCAGAGCTGTTCACGATGGCCGTGGGATGTCCCCGGTGAGGGACAGAGGAGCCGGGAAGAGCTGGTGACATTCCAGCTCTCCCCACTCTGTCGTCCTGTGTCCCTGGGCCAGGCGCGTGTCCCCACCTCCACCACCGAGCCTCAGGGTCCTCAGCTGCTTTGGTCGCAGCCCCATCCTCCAAAGGGCGAGGCTTGCAGCACAGGGCGTCCCCACACGGAGCGCTGGATGACCCTGTGTGCGCTTCGATGGCCCCGCCCTCTTTCCAAGCCCCTCCAATAGCTCATGGGTAAGCACAGCCTGTGCTGGCACACAGTAGGCTTTCAATAAATGTGTGGGATGAATAGATGACTGAGTTGTAACCTCCTTATTCTCCAGCTTCCAGGGAAGTGAACACATGTCACTCACGATCTGGGTCATGCAAACCTGCCCCAGTGCCAGGCAGCTGCTGGTAACCCTGCTAGGCCAAGTGCTTGATACATGTGAGAAACAGAGGCTGGGGAGTCCAAGCAACTTGGACTTGAGCTGCAGCCAGGCCACACCCCCTCCCAGACCCTTGTGTGTGAGATGGGATGACTCCCCAGGAAGGGGGAGAACCCAGTGTGACCTTTGTACCGCACTCAGCGGAGCGCCCAGCATAGTGTAAGTAAGGGATCAGGTGCTCGCTGGCCGGTCGCTGTGCTGGGCGGCAAACACAGGCCACGGGGATGGTTTGGGAGATGAGGCTGTGTTTCTCGCAGTCCTATGATCCCCAGTGTTGACGTGTGTTGCTCAGCAACGCACCATTCTGAGAGCATCCTTCCCTCTGTGATGGTGGTGGGGGTGGGCCTGCAGCAGCTCTCTGAAGGAGAAGCTTGGGTGAACTCCCCCATGCCCCCGATGGGGACAGAGAGGCTCACAGGAGAGCCGCTTTGTTCCAGAATCCAACCATCACTTAACACTGAGCAATTCGTCCCCTCACTCAGCATTTGCTGTGCCTCCACCACACCCCAGGCAGCATGCTCATACCACTCCATCCTCCCAGCAACAACTCAGGTAGGCACTCTCGTGAGCCACAATTGCAGTTGAGAAGCCAAGTCCAAGGTGAGAAGAGCCAGGTGGCCTGACTCAGCACTATGTGGCCAGGAGATGCTCCCCACCCCCCCACTCTGGGGGAGCTGTGCAGGTAAGGAGCAAATTCCTGTCTGGCTCTCTGAAGCATCCAGCCATCTGCCTGCTGCCCTCCAGTCCCCCAGGCCCTGGGCAGTGTCCACAGCAGTAGGATGGAGCTGCCAGACAAGTCCAGAGGCCTGAGGTACAGAACCTGTGACCATGTTACCTATGTGGCAAAGAGACTTCTAGGTGTGATTAAGGACCTGGAGATGGGGAGTTTATCCTGGGTCATCTGGATGGCCCCAGTGTCATCCCGGGGGTCCCTATAAGGGGGTGGCAGTCGGAAAACAATTAGGAGATGCTACACTGCTCACTTTGGCATTGGAGGGAGGGGCCGTGAGCCAAGGAAAGCAGGCAGCCCCTTGGAGCTGGAACAGACAGGAAGTGGGCTTGTTCCCAGAGCCTCCAGGAGGAACCCGCCCAGCTGATACCCTGATCTTAGGACTTCTGGCTTCTAGAACCATGGGATGAAGAATCTGTTAAGTCACTAAGTGTGTGGAATTTATCACAGCAGCAACAGGGAGCAAGTTGTATCTGGGAAGATGAAGCCCAAACTGTGGCACCGGAAGGAAGGTGTCCTAGCAGAGTTCTGGGGGTGCTGGGAGCACCAGGAGACAGGGAGATGCAGATGGTGGCCCCCAGGGCTGAGCTGTCACCTCTGAGGCCACACCGAGCAGGCCATCTGCCCACTCTCGGCCGCACTGCCTGCTGGTTTCATGGAGCCGTCAGCTGCTAACAGGAATGGCCCCCAGCAGCTCCACCCCCAGACCCTCATACTCCTCCAGGGACAGCAGCTTTCCAAAAAGGGGACAGAGAAACCAGCAGAGGACAGGGTTTTGCCTGGAGCTGCTCAAAGCCCCCCTCTGAGAAGGGGTGAGGGCAGAGAGGGCTGGAGTGTGCTCATCGGTAGTCAGCTTGCTGGGAAGGGGGTGGCCTGTGCTGGAATTAGCTGGTCCTGGGGTGACAGGTGGGGGTGGATGCTGCTTTCACAAGAAGAGCCCATGTCACCAGAGCCTGCTCTGTCCCCCCACTGGCCGCACCTTTCTCTCCCGCTGCATCCATCATGAGCGTTCAGCTTGCCCTCTGCCAACCTCATTCTCTCTTGGGCACGTTATTAATTTTCTAATGGGATTGGTTGGGTTTTAAACTTGTTGTCCCTTGGCCCACTTGTTCAGCAGGTAGACCTTGGGGCTGGGAGTCAGGGATCTAGCCTTGGCCTCTCAGCTTTGTCTTTTTACAGTTTTGTGGCAAGCCTCAGAGCCCTGCTTCCCGCAGGTATACACCCTCCTCGCGGGTCACGGGGGAGGTTCTGTCTCCTGGTTCCCCTGGACGTAAACTGGCTCATGTTTGCCGTGGTGTCCCCGGCACCCGGTTTGTGAGAAGCAGCTTCTAGATGTTTGTGAGCCGAGGAGGCACGTGGGCGCATACCGCTTCCAGCACTGTGCCGGTACGCAGCGGACTCTCAGCCAAAGCTTGGCTGTACAACGCAGCTGACGTCCAGCCCCCATCCTACCTTGCAGCCCTCTCCTTCCAGCTGCTTCCTGGCTGCCTCCACATGGAGGTTCTTTTGGAGACTTTGAAAATTATCTTTCACAAAGCAGCTTTGGAAGTTGGGCCTTTGGTGTCCAGGAACACTGTGTGGGTGCCTTTCTTTTCTGTCTGTAACCTGTGGGCATTGCTCATCCTCTGGGCTGTCCAGGACGCTTGGTGAAGCCAGGAAACCCTCAGGTTTGTCCCTGCTCCTTGGGCGCCTGGCCTCAGAAACCTGTGTTTCTGAGACTGATTGGTGGACAGAGGAGGGATGCAACACATGCGTGAATGAAGAGTGAGCGCTGGTCTTTTCCGTGGCTCCCGTGGCCTTGGAAAAGGTATGTTCTAGGTCTGCATTTTCAAAGCACGCTCCACGGAGAAGCAGCTCTGCCAGACACCCGTAGGTGTTATCCAAGAAATGCAAAAGTTTGGTGGGGGAAATCCAAATGGAGCAATGCTTCCTGTGGCCAGGATAGTTTGGAAAATTCTGTCGTTGAACAGAATTAAAGAGGTTTCTTCCTGGAAGGACCTGCCAGAGACTTTACTATGCTAATATGCTTTGAAGATTTCCAAAGGAATAGAGATGGTCGTTTTCTCCAACCTGTTGGCTGCACAGCCCGCACCACCAGCACAGGGTCTAGCAAAGCAGGTGGTGGGACAGCCGTTCCCGGGAGAGGCCGTTTGGAGGAGGCAGGGCTCCCCCTGGTCTGGGCGATGGAGAAAGAAGTAGGCCTTACAGGTCAAACAGCATCTGCCCCGGCCAAGAATGGGTCCAGGAGAGACCACTTGGTCATTGTCCTGAGGTGTGTGACCGCCTGAGACAGACTTAGTGGTTTCCGGGAGGCAGGGATGTTGCGGTTGCTGCTGCCGGTGAACGGTTACCCGCTTCCATTCAGAGCTAACAACGGATTCTGCCGGGTCTTACATTTTCTTCCTCTTTTGTCCCCACTGGGTCCCAGCCACGGGCCATGGGTCCCCCCAGAAAGTGCTCATGGAGAGTTAATCCGGAAGGTCCCTTGAAAACACAGCCATTATTCCCTTCTTAAAGGTTAATGTGTTTTTCCCAGGAGTGTGTGAGTGGACATTTCAAGTACCCCACATTCTTCATTTAGCTGGGTCACGTCCGGAGCTCCTCCAGAGAAATGAACGTGTGGACAGCAGGAGAGCTGTGCGGAGCCGGGAGGGTTGCAGCGTGGCTGGCGTCCCCCGGTGTCGCTGTGGCCGGAGCGGAAGGCAGCCTTCTCACCCAAGTCCGGTGGTGGGAAGTGATGAAAGCCACAGGATGCATCTTAGAGGAAGGGGACCACACAGGGCGGGGCATAGGGCCCAGGGGCAGGAGCACCTAGAAACAGAAATACCAGCAGGTTTCATGGAATCTGGGAGTCTTCCAACTCTGTTCCTTTTCAGTCACCGGCCACTTGGGCTCCCTTGGCAGCCACCCTCCTCTGCTTCCCCAGCACCCCCGTCTGTGTGTCCTGAGCTTGAGGTGGACCAGAGCGGCTGTGCTGATTCCCTGTGCCCCCTCAGGCTGGGTGTCCACACCTGGTCCTGTCCACCCTGGCCAGAGGGTGGCCTTGCATGGCACAGCCACAGCTCTGCTGGGCCCTCTCCGTGGATGGGAGAGACTGGAGGATGGAGCTCGGCCAGCACCTCAAAAGTGGGTCTGCTTCCGGCCTGCACAGCAGGTCTTCCGGCACCTTCTCCCCTCCCAGTCTACCACATCCTCCCAGGTCAGCTCTAAAAGACGCCTGATGGTCTCTGCCCACAGCCTAGGACATTCATTTTTTGTTTTGAACAGGGCCTTAGCAAACTATGACCTACTGGCCGAGTCCACTCTGCTTTTAGTTTTGTAAATAAAGTTTTATTGGCACGCAGCCACGCCCATTCATTTCCATATCCTCCGAGGCTGCTGTGGAGATACGATGACAGAGCTGAGTACTTAGTGGCGACAGGGACTTTCTGGCCCGCCAAGCCAGCAGTGTTTACCACCTGGCTCCGCGCCGAACAAGCGTGCCGGTTCTTGCTTCATGTGCTTGTACGATGCCCGCTCGGCTCGTAGGAGTCCCCAGTACACATCAGTGTGATGGTGATGATGATTACTATGATTATGCAAGAGCGTCTCCGTTCATTTAGCAAATAGTTACTCAGTGCCTCTGCCCATCAGGCACGTGCTGAGCCTGGGGAATGAGTCAGTGGACCTGCTCCACAGAGCTCTCTACACGGACAGGGCAGGGTGTGCTTTCTTTGGAAGAGTGACCAAAGCACCCAGCCCTGGGTTTTCACTGCCTGGGGGTGGGGCACAGATTGGGAGCTGGGGGTGGTGGATTGGGTACACACTGAAGATGAAATGGGATCCCTGGCTCGGGAAATGTAGAGTCGGCTAAGGATGCTAGGATAGACTCAGCAGAAACTTCCAGGTTCCAAAATAGCCAAAGGCACCTGGCAGAGGGAAGGGTGGGCCAGAGATAAGGTTAACCAGTTGGCCATCAGCTGGAGTAATTAATCCCAGAAGTCTGCCTGGAGGAGGTGGATTTTGCACACTACCTTGAATGCAGGGAGAAGGGCGGGCAGTCGTTCCTATAGCCCAAAGGCATACCCAAGAGAGGCTGAGGCTGCTGGCTTTGATTCACACTCCCAACCTCCATTGCACTCCTCTGTGGAACTGCTGCTGATCTTCCTTCTACATTGAAGAATGTAGCTGAGCACATGATCACACAGAATAAAGACCTCATAGCTAGATCCCAACCTGTCTCACAGCCAGAGGTTGCCCTGTTATAGATTTGCCGTTGTAATGTGGTATAAGCCATTTCCAAATCATGCCTGTAATTGCAAAGGGCAGGCCCCCTCCTTGTCCCTTTATTGCCCCCCCCCACCTGCTGGAATGCAGAAGTAATGGCCGGAACTGGAGCAGCCATTTTGTGTCTTGAAATTGGAGTTCATGTACATGAGACACGGAGAAATGAGGCATCATGGACCTGGGCCTCTGAAGACTGTGGAGCTGCTCCACCACCTCCAGACTGCGACCTGAGACCCTTATAGGAGAGAGAAATGAATTTCTGTGTTGTTTAAGTCACTCTTAACTTGGGGTCTCTCTGTTATAGCAGCCAAACCTATAAGACAAGACACTCCCAAGGCAGTCCAAACACACCTACAACCGAAACAAAAACGATAGGTGTGCTGTGCAAATGTAGCTTGGAAGCATCTAACATTTGGAGATTCTGGAGCCCTGTTGCTACTGCTCTGCTGTCTGCCACATGTCTCCAGGCGCCTGTGGATGAGCCCTCTTCCGTCACGCCAGCTGCTAGCTCCCTCCCTGTCACGAGTTCTCAACATACATTTCAGGGTGGAGGACAAATTGGAGAGTAAGAGGGGGTGCTCAGCCAGCCAAGGCCAATGGAGACTTCTAGTCCCGAGCAGCCCCCTGACCTTTATCTTGGCCTCCCTGCTCCCTGTGGACGGGGGCAGCTGCAAAGAATCCAGGGTCAGATGCGCCCTGGGGCCGCTGGGAACAAAAGACTGTTAGGGATTGCAGAGAGGGCTGCCACGATGTCAGAATAAAAATTCACATCCCCAGTTCATCTGGCCTCCGCCGGGCGGGGCTGCTTTTCTCGGTGAGCTCAGCCCAGCCGTCCTCATTCCAGCCCCGTTCCCATAAAATCACAGGAGACCTGCCAACTAGAGGCCTGCCAGCCGGGGCCCCTCGGAATGTAATCAGCCATAATTACTTAATAGCCTTAAGTTTGGGAGGCTTCTTTTGAAGCCCAGAACCTTCACCCCCAGTAGCCCGGGGAATCTGGAGAAGCCTCCATGTGACTATACCAATCCTCCTCGGCATGCCTGCTGTTTGAGACCATCTCCGGGGTGCTGCCTGGCTGCTTCGCTGGCGTGAGGCTCTGGCCCCCTCCTGGCCAGCTACCCAGCACAGATCCCTGAGAGAGAACAAAGCGCACAGCACAAAAGGCTTGGCTGCAACCACGCACATCCACACACACCAAGAGAAATTGAAGACAGTGTCCGCCGGGTGCCAAAGATCACTCGAGAATAAGAAGGGCTGTAATCAGAGAGAAAATGTGATATGCAGCGCTTCGAGCTGGATTAGGTGTACCACGCAGCTGGAAAGCGAGGCTGTAGATAGAAAACAAATGTTCCAGCATCTTCGTGGGTGACCTCCAAGTGTCCACGGGCTCCTAATCCTTCTGTCATAATTCAAGCTCGTTGGCCGGGAGTTGATGGCTTGGCCGCTGGATTCCACGATCAGTCAGCAGTTCTTCCAAGGCGGCCAGTGCTCCCTCTGCAGACCCCAGCACGCTGACATGTTCCTCCAGCGGGACAGGAGCCCGAATTTCCATTGGGCTGGGCAGAAAACCACCGCTGAGCTCATCTTCCCAAGAGCTCATCCGGGGTGGGCAGGAGGGGGAGAGAGCAGGGAGGGTCCGCCAAAGAGCCAGTGTCCTGAAGGCCAGGCTTCTGAAAGAACTTGTCCTCAGAGCAGGGGTCTTTTTAGTGATTTTGATATCCGTGCTTCGGTTGGTCAGTGTGCCCACTCTTCTTCCATTCCTTCTCCCCTTCTTTCCCTTCTTCTTCCTCTCTCCCTCCTTCCTTCCTCCCTCCCTTCCTCCCTTCCTTCCTTCCTTCCTCCCTCCCTCCCTCCCTCCCTTCCTTCCTTCCTTCCTTCCTTCCTTCCTTCCTTCCTTCCTTCCTTCCTTCCTTCCTTCCTTCTATCTATGACCAGTCATGGTGTAACCCTAACTGATCACTTAGAAGCATCCACAGCTTAACCTATCCTAAGTAAAACTTTTGGTCTCCACCCACCACGTTACGTAGGCAGCTTCTGAAAAGGCTCCCCCTCCCCAGTCCTGGGTTTCACACTCTTGTGTAGGCCCTCTCCTGGAGTGTGGGTAGGACCCAGTGACTCACTCCTGACGAACAGACTGTCACACGCCACGGGAGGTCACGTCTGAGATTATGTCACAGAAACTGACTTCCGTCTTGCCCCAGCTCCATGGAGAGGCCCCTGTGGCAGGGAGCTGGTGGCTCTGGCCAACAGCCAGCAAGACCCTGAGGGCCTCAGTCCAACAGCCTGGTGAGTGGTCTTGAAGAGGGAGCTTTGAGATGACCGCAGCATGCCTACTGGCCCTGTGACCGCAGCCTCATGAGAGATGCTGAGCTGGAAGCACCCAACTAAGCCACAGACACTGGGAGATAGGACATAGGTGTTGTCTTCATCACTAAGTTTGGGGGTCCTTTGTTACGCAGCAATAGGTGACGGATACACGCAGGTCCCTGGCTGGTAGCTGCAGCGCCCCCTCTCTGCCTCCAACTTCATGTGCCTTCTCTGGGTCTGTTCCTCCTCTGTCTCATTATAAGAGACAGAAGTGTCATTGCATTTAGAGCCCACCTGGGTAATCCAGAAGGGCTCAAGATCCTTCATTATGTCTATAAAGGCCCTTTTTCCAAATAGGATCCCAATTGCAGATTTGGGGGGACATGTCTTTAGGAGGAACACCATCCAACACACTGCATCCTGTTCACCGATGTATTTAACTCTCGGGCCACCAGCAATCCCAGGTACACCAGGGAGCCTTCACTAAGTATTTGTTGACTGAATGCGTGAATGAATGAATGGTTGAGCTCGCCCATTAGTTTAGTGGTTCTCAGATGTGAGCTCACAGCAGATTCACTGGGATGGCTTCTTAAAACAGACCTGGCCCCACACTCAGAGCGTCTGCCACAGCAGTGTCTGGGGTAAGGCCTGAGAATTGGCATTGCTAACAACTGTGCAGGTGGTGCTGCTGCTGGGCCAGTGGGGGGACCACACTTTGAGCAGATCTGTTCCTCCGTTCAGCCGTCAGCAGGCCCTGAGTTGTAATTAAGGTTTTATTTTCTCTCAAAGAGCCTCCAGCATCTCCCAGCTGGCCCAGGCTCTTCCTTGTCAAGGCAAAAAACCTATTTGACTACCTGGTTTCTTCCCCAAAGATCCCACTCCCTGAGGTCCTCCCTGGGGATGATTGCAGGTAAAACAACTCTCTGGGGAAGGCAGGGGAGAGGCAAAGGTGGAGCCAGCCCTAGTAAACTGGGCCCTGCTAGGGGCACAAGGTCGAGGTTCATGGGTTCTCTCAAATCCCAGTCTGGGGGGCCACACCTGGGGAATGTTACAGAGTCCAAGGGCTGGTCCAAGACTCACCCCAGTAAGAATTCCTGGGTCCTGGGGCACATATTCCATAGAGAAAAAAAGTACAGGAAAGACTATCTTGAAAAAAAATCACCATGAAGAAGCATCTTTAGCTGGGAAGACAGGTGGTGCGCTGGAGGCATCCCCTTGAGCTCAGATACTCCCACCTTCTGCCCAGCAGGGCCTGGCAGTGTCTTGTCTTCTTTCCTTTCTTCTCCTACTCTTTCTTTTTTTGTGTTATTGCCCTGGCCCGGTGACTCGTTTGGTTGGAGTACCATCCTGTACACCAAAAGGTTGTGGGTTCGATCCCCCATCAGGGCACATTGTAGCCAACTGATGTTTCTCTCTCTCTCTCCCTCCCCCCTTCCTCTGTCTCTAGAATCAATAAACATATGCTCGGGTGAGGATTTTAAAAAGTATCATCAAGATGTAATTCATATGCAATTCCCCACTTTAACTGTGCATCTAACGGCATTCAGCAGACTCACAGATCTGTGCAGATGGTCCACGCTGGACCATTTTTATAACCTCGAAAAGAAGCCCCGTCACCTCCAGCTGTCACACCACTACCCACCGACCTCCCCCACCGCCCCACAGCCTGAAACAGCCACAGATCTATTTTGTGTGCCTGTAGGTTTCCCTGGCCGGGGCCTTCACATATGTGGACTCCGGTGCTGTCTGTGTTTGGGACCATGTTC
This sequence comes from Macrotus californicus, assembly GCA_007922815.1. NCBI lineage: Eukaryota > Metazoa > Chordata > Mammalia > Chiroptera > Phyllostomidae > Macrotus > Macrotus californicus. The sequence continues at coordinate 27,952 of VMDR010003376.1, forward strand.
TGCCACGTGGCACCGTGTTCTCGAGGTTTGTGGTGGCTGTAGCAGGTGTCGGTGCTTCCTTCCTTTGCGTGGCCGAGTGATTCACATCCCATTTTCTGGATAAACAACATTTTGTTCACCCATGTGTCAGCGGACAGACATCTGGGCTGTTTTGACTATGATGAACAATAGTGCTACAGACATCAGTGTGCACACTTCCCGTGGACCCCTGTTTTCCATTCTCGGGGCGGGGAGATGCCTAAGACTGAATTGCTAGGTCATACGGAACTCCATGTTTAATTGTTTGAGAAAACGCTGTGTGGTTTTCCAAAGCAGCTGAACCATTCTTAATGCCCACCAGCGGTGTGTGACGGTTCTCGGTCCTCCACCTGCTCGCCACCGGGAATTATGGGACCGTTGTATTATTCTAGCCATCCTGTTGGGAGTGGCATGGCTTCGATTTGCATTTCCCCGATGACTACGGATGCCGAGCATCTTCTCGTGTGCTCAGCGGCCATTTGTATATTTTCCTTGGAGAAAAGTCTCTTCAGATCCTTTGTTTATCTTAAAAAAATTTTTTTAATTGTTGAGTTATAAGCGTTCTTTATGTGTCCTGGATACTAGACTCTTATCAGATGTATGATTGTACCTATTTTCTCCCATTCTGTGTTTTATGTTTTCACTTTCTTTTATTTTAAGATCTTATTTATTTATAGAGAGAAGGGAGGGAAGGGAGAAAAAGAGGGAGGGAAACATCAATTGGCTGCCTCTTGCACACCCTCCAACCAGGGACTGAACCTGCAAGCCAGGCATGTGCCCCGACCGGTAATCGAGCCGGTGACCTTTTGCTTTGGGGGATGATGCCCAACCAGCTAAGCCATATCGGTCAGGGCATGTTTCCCCTTTCTTGGTGGTGTCCTTGGAGGCACAAGTTTTTAATTGTGAAGACGTCCAATTTACCTGTATCTTTGTTGTTCGTACTTTCGGTGTCACAGGTGAGAAGCCTTTGCCAAGCCAGGGTCATGAAAATTTGCCCCTAAGTTTTCTTCTAAGAGTTTTATTGTTTTCGCTCTTACATTTAGATCATTGCTCCGTTTTGAATTAATCCTTGTCTATGGTGTGAGGCAGAGGTTCCCTTCATTCTCTTGCATGTGGACGTCCAGTGGTCCCTGCACCATTTGTTGAAAAGACTGTTCTGTACCCATTGGATGCTGTTGGCACTCTTGTCCAATAGGGGGATCTTTTGAAGGTCAGGTTCCTTGAGGTGTAGTTCACTTAGAGTGAAGTCCCCCCTTTTTAAGTGTACAGTTCCAGGAATTCTGACACACACGGACAACTTTGTAATCGCCGCTCTAATCAAGGTGAGAACAGTTTGTGACCCCACGCCGTCTTGTGCTGCCTCTTTGTGGGGACAAGCTCTCTCCCGGTCCCGCCCCCGGAAACCACTGGCTTCTTTCCCATCCGCAGAGTTTTGCCTTCCCCAGCATATATATCATAGAAACGCAGTCACACAGCGCACAGCCTTTTGGGGCTGACTTCTGTCACCTAGCAGAACACGTTTGACATCCGTCCAAGCTGTTCATATATCAGTGGTTCGTTCCTCTTGACGGACAAGCAGGATAAAATCCTAGGGAGGTGCCAGCACTTGACGGACAGACGTCCAGGCTTGTTTCCAGAGCTGACAGTCACACAGCTGCTGCAAACGCGCACACACATGCAGGCTTCCCGTGAACACGAGCCTTCCTTTCTCTTGGGTGAGTATCTGTAAGTGGGGTTGCTGGGCCCGATGGTAAATGCAGAGTAACTTCTCGGGAAACGGCCCAGCTCCTTCCCGCGGTGCCCACGCCAGTCTGCGTTCCCGCCTGCAGTGAGTGGGTCCCGGCTGCTCTGTACCTTTGTCATCACATGGTACTTGCGTAGTTAGAAATGTTTTCTCTGAGGCGTGCAGATGTATCTCAGTGTGATTTTACTTCGGATTTCTCGAATGATGAACGATGTTAAGCATCTTTTTAAGTGTTTATTGGCTACTTATGTTATCGTTTGTGAAATGCAAGTTCAAAGCTTTTGCCTTGGAGCTGTTTGCTTTGTTGACTATTGTGTTGTGAGGGCTCTTCATATATTTTAGATACGTGTGTGATCAGGTGTGCGTCTGGCAAACATTTTCTCCCAAGTTGACCCCAACCTTAGAGAGGAAGACAATGGACGTCCATCTCACACCATCTCTGTGTGCCAGCCATGAATCCAGAAGGACCCGGGGTAGCTCTGGCTTGGGTTCTCTCACGAGGCTGCCATCAATGCGTCAGCCAGGGCTGCGTCCAGGAGCTGGACCAGGGCTGGAGGACTGGCCTTCAAGGTGACTTCTGCGCCTGGTGCTGCTTGAGAGTCCTCACAACGTGGCTGCCGGCATCACCCCCACCCCACCCGGAGGGAGCAAGCTAAGAGAAAGCAAGGTGGATGCCAGACGGTCTTTTATGACCTCGACTCAGAAATGACATGATTTTTTCCACAAAATCCTATGGAAGTGTATACCAATTGGCCCTCTGCAGTAGGAGGAGATTTTATAAGGCATGAATCGATGGCAAGAAGTGAGACTCTTTTAGGATGGCCTCGGTGACAAAATCAACGTTTGTATTTTTATTTTCTTTTTTTTAAATAATCATATTTCATTGTGCTCTTTTTAAAGATTTTATTTATTTATTTTTAGAGAGAGGGGAAAGGAGGGAGAAAGGGAGAGAAACGTCAATGTGTGGTTGCCTCTCGCATGTTCCCCCTACTGGGAACCTGGCCTGCAACCCAGGCATGTTCCATGACTGGGAATCGAACCGGGACCCTTTGGTTTGCAGGCCAGTGCTCAAGCCACTGAGCCACACCAGACAGGGCTGTATTTTTATTTTCTTACCAGCCTAGGGGATTTGGTTCTCCCTTCTGAATCTCAGTTTTCTTGCCTGCAGTGGGGGTGCCACTCCCACCTTCAGGAGGTAACATCTTTGAGAGCGCTTTGTGGAACCACGTGGTCCATTCAGCTCCTTGTAGCTAAACTCAGCTTGTCCCAGAGCCTAGGGTAGCATCCTGTCGCTCATTTATTTATCGAAAACCCACCAGGGGCCTGAAGCTCTTGCAGCTGCAAGGTGCTGGAGACTCAGCCATGGACAAAACAGAGGTCCAGTCCTCCTGCAGCTTTGTGTGGCAGGAAGACGGTCAGTAAACCAACGTGACAAGGACACAAAAACTGCACACGGAGTGGCCTTGGGGACTCCCAGGGGCCGCACGGTGTGTGAGGCCCTGTGTGTCACCTACTTCTACAACGACCCTGCCATGCACCACGGCCAGGCCCATTTTACAGATTTTGTAAAAGTTCAGGAAGATTACGTGAGTTGCCCAAGGTCATACAGCTGGTTCAATCCAGTGGCACCTGGCCCCCAGCACTGGGGGAGAGAGTCGACTCCCCAAACCCTGGGAGCACCCATGAGGGTTTGGGGATGGGGCGGGGCAGGAGCCAGACTGAAGAGGAGAGGAGGCCCCGCTCATGGGTCCTAGGGTTGCCCAAGAGAAGCAAGCCCCTGGGCGCCCCCAGAGTCCTCGCCAGGTCCCAGGCAAGCCACCCACCCCTCGGCACCTGGAATGAGCCAAATTTCATGAGCAATTACACTCCATGCCATTGACCGTGGAAGAGATGCTTAATTAGATTGTTTTTAAGCCTTGAGTTTCTTTGAAATAAAACAGCCAGAGGGCTGTTGGGGGCTGTGTGTTTGTGTTTTCCCTTCCCGGGAACAGTCTCAGGGGCTGGAGTGAAAGCAGAGCCGTGCGCAGAGGCATCTGCTGGCTCCAGTGCGTAGTCTCGGCTCCCCCCCACCCGCCGCACCCCCCTGCCGCCCCCCTCCTCGATGGGGCCATCTGGCTGTTGCCGTGGGTGGGAAACCATTCCAGGGGGCCAGGGTGGGCCGTTTCCCACTCAGGAGAGGCCAGGTGTTTGAGTTGGAGCCCAGACAGCGCCTGGCTAGTAGGAAGGACTGCCTGGGGTGTTAGCCCCGATCCAGCCAGCCTCAGGGGCCTCCTCCACCGGCTTCTCTCTCTCTCTCTCTCTCTCTCTCTCTCTCTCTGCCTCTCCCTCTCTCTCAGGGACCTCCACAGCATCCCTCTTTGAGTCATTTGTGCAAGCTGATGGTGATCCTGGACAGTGCAGCTGGAATGTGAGTTCCCTGAGAGTGGGGACCTTGCCCGTGTGCCTCAACTGGAGCCATGAGCCTGTGTCACGGCTAGGACACAGTTGTGGGCCCCACACGCGCCTGCCTGATCTGAGTTCCTGAGTGGTAGGTGTCGTCAGGAGAGTCCTTGTGCCTCTGCACCCATGTCAGCTGGGTTGAGGGTTGCCCAGAGAAACGCAGGACCCCCAGTGAAACCCATGTTTCAGATGGAGAGTAAATAATCTTCGTATCGGCATGCACAGGGAAAGCGCCCACCCTCTCTGATCCTCACTTTCCTGCTGTGGCCAGTGGGGCCCTTAAACCTGCCTCACAGGACTGCTGTGGCTGTTAGAGTGGACACAGAATCTGGAGGAGAGCTCTGTCTGCTGTGGGGGTCTGGCTGTGGAGGGCCTGGCGCTGACCTCAACCTTCATCTCAAAACCACGTGTTTCCCCTCTGGCCCCACCAGTCCATTCTCTGCAGCGACCTGGGGACGGCTCAAAAACAAGTCCTGGTCCCCGTCATCACTTTCCCTGCTCCCTCCTACCCCAGGGCCTTTGCATGAGCTGTTTCCTCTGCTCAGAATGCTCTTCTCTCTGCTGTGCTCACTGACTCTGCCCATCTTCTTTGTTTTTATCACCAGCAGTACCCTGCGCCTCGCTTTCCTTGAACATGGCAGAGTGTGGCTCGATGCCCCCACGGGACAATTCCTAAACACCCTCCCCACCAGCCCCTGAGTTCCGACAGGGCAGGGGTCCTGTTGGCTTTTACTCAGCGTGTGCTCCTGCACCTCATACCACACGGCCCACAGTAGGTCCAGGGCGGAAGGAGGCAGAGGACAGACACTCACGCACCCCACACCGAGCCCTATGTTCCTGCTCCAGTCCTCTGTCCCGGTCCCTTCCGCAGACGGAGAGGAGGTTCTGAGCCAGAAGGGGGAAGCCAAGGAGGCCGTTTGCTGCCGTGGGTCTCACAAGTTTGTGATGAAATGTTCCGTGTAGCTTTTCTGCGGCTGGCTGGTGACAAAGTAGACGTGCTCCCCATCCTCCCTTCCCCTCCCTGGCTGCAGTGGAGCCCTATGCCTTGCGGACACTCTGGGGCCCGGTTCTGGCTCCCCTGGGCCCCTGGCACAGGACAGTCAGGCCACCCAGCAATGAGCTTGTTCCTGCCAGCTTGCCAGGACGGGCTCCACACACACCCCGGACCAACGGAGACCTGGGTCAGGACCCCACTTCCTTCCTCCCAGCTGCATCCGCTCTGGACTCCCGTCACAGGTTCAGAGGACAGGAGGGGCACGTCGCTGGAGGCAGCAGACACCGTCAGAGGGACAAACACGCAACCTGTACTGATACGCCAATCCACACTCATTCAACAAGCGCCAACTGAGCACCGCCTGGGGCACAGCACTGATCAGAGCAGCAAAGCCCCTGGCCCTCCTGACGCTGGTGTTTGAGTGCCGGAGGCAAAAATTAAATACCTACTCGATGCATTGGTGTTGGCGCGGTGCAGAGAGAGGGAGGCAAGGCCCTCCAGGGAGATGATGGTGGAACAGAATATAAACAGCTGGGAAAAGAGCATTCCAGGGGCTGGGGCAGCAAGTGCAAAGGCCCCAGGGTGAGGAATGGTGAGGGGGTGAGGGCAGCTGGAGCAGGGAGGGGTGGTGAGAAAAGGGTGTGAAGCCAAAGGAGGGAGGCAACGCACGGCCCACATGAGAGAGTCCTTGGTACGGAGGAAACCCTCGTGAACCGTTGGCCTTTGTGGATTGGGCATTGTCCCCATCATGATAGGGAGCTTCCTGGGAGGGACATCCCAGCCAGGGTGCAATGAGGGTTTGGCACGATTCCCTGTCCGTCTGTTTGTTCCTTCATTCAGTTGGTCACCCTCCAGGCTCCTGCCCTGGACCCTGCCCTGCTGGGGCCCATGGCCAGGTAGCACTTCCTGCCCTTCCTCTTCACACCTGCTCAGGTGCAGGGAGACAGACCACACCTGGCATTTGGGTTGCACGAATTGCCCCAGGCCGCGGGCTCATGTCAGGAGGCTTTGTAGGACCTGGCTTCCTCTGGGAGGCCCCAGACCACACGGTGCCCCATTGCTGCCAAACTGCTGCAAGGAGCTTCCTGGGACGTGGCAGGCCGGAGGTGCCAGCTATTTCGGGGGCGGGGTGAAGACCTGGGCGTGCTGGCTGCGAGCACTTTTCTCAGGAGAAAAGCCAGCGGGCCCAGCCTGGGTGTCGGGGGGAACGGTGCCATTGGCTGGCATTCCCAAGGCTGCCCCCATCTGGAGAAGAGAGGACCAGGGCCTGCCAGGCCACTGCACTTTTCTGACCCCAGCCACTGGGCCCTCCACTGTCCCCAGAAGTGCCTGTCACCTCTGGGGAGCCTCTGCCATTTCAGGGGGCCCAGCTGCAGACCCCAAGAACCCAGAATGCCCAGACTAAGAGCTCCTGGTTAGGTGCAGCACCCCAGGGTGCAGAGCCTGGCCATGGGGCCCCTGGCATCCCAAATGCAGCCGTTGGTCTTGGAGTTAGGTGCTCCTTCCAAGGTCAGCCCCTTGCCATGGGCCCTTGCCGCCGTCAGGGTCGGGGACCGCTGAGGGTAACTCCCCACAGGAACAGTACATGCAAACACACACGGGCATGTGATGCCAGGGATGTCCTGGGGCCCCGATCAAGCAATCCTGGTGTCTGAAACCTTGGGGATGCGGTTGTAGGACTACCAGCATTGCCATGAGGACAGACCACCTTGGTGGGATGGACCCTGCCTCCCCCAGTGGGACCCACAGCCAGGTCATGAACCTCTTGTAGCCTCAGGCCCCTCATGACGCGAGCCATACGTCCTGCAGAGTTGTGAAGACTGCGTGAGCTCCTCAAGGGGCGTGCACGTCCTCCGTGGGGCAGTGTCTCCCCTAGGGGTGGGGCTTTGGCCCGTGGAGGGGAGGGTCACACGTTTCACTCTCTTTCTGTATAACGCAGGGATGCATAGAGATACACAGTTTTTCATTGGTGTTAAAATCTCATGGGAGGAGGTGATGGGGAAAAATTGTATACAAATGCTCCTTAGGGAAATGATCATGGCAGGAGCTTACCAACGCTGAAGTAGAGTGAGGCGTGATGTGTGGAGCGTAGTAGGTGCTCAATGATCTGTAGCTGCTGTAGAATTACTGTTACCTATGGCAGGTGTCATCGAGAAGAGCTTGGGCTTGAGAGACACACCGTTGGGGGGTCCGTCCTGGCTGGACCCCTTTCTGGCTGTGTGACCTCAGGTGAGATGTTTGACGCCCCTGTGCCTGGGTCTGTGGACCCCTCTCGGGGAGATTTGATTGACTGATATGTGTGGGTGTATGCAGTTCAGGGCCTGGTGCCCTGCGGGCACTTGAGAGGTGTGGGCTCTCACGACTACTTCCCACTGAGATTATGGTTGCTGTACATGCGCTCAGGGCCAATGGGTCTGAGTGGGAGAGGGTGGAATCACTCCAGGTCAGCCGCCAAGGGGCTTGCTGCTGCTCAAGCACCAGGGCCTGGCCTTGGCCCTGGGGGAGGGCCTGGCCGGGTGCTGAGGAGGTGGGACAGCAGCCCAGAGCCCCACTCTGGTTTGGGTAAGGTGGATCCCTTTGCTCACTCACGCACACTCAGGGTGCCCTCAGGAAACAGCTGTGTCCAGATGCTGGCTTCAGAGAAACACGTCTTTGGTGCATAAACCAGCTGTCACCTGCAGGACCCAGGGGTCTCTGTCCCCAGGGATTGCCCAACCATTCCCCTCCCCCCCTCCACTCTTTTCTGGCAGAGAGGGAAGGGTGTATGCTCTTCATGTGACTCCCTAGGCCATGGGGGTAGCCCTCACTTTCCTGATCTGCACCCCTAGAGCCTGGGGAAGACTCATGGACTTAGGATACTAGGAAGGTCCCTCAGTGCCTGGCTTTGCCTTCCTCTCCCACATCTCCCAGCCTCCACCTTGCACTGGCTGCCCGCTGCACCTGACCTGCCTGGCCTGCCGCAGGGCCTTTGCACATGCTATGCTGCTGCCTGGATCCCGCTTCCCATGGGTGTGTCCTCCTCAGTCTCCAGGTCACGGCTCCTCTGTCCTCTTCTGGGTCTCTCCCCATGGGGCCCCTCCCTTCTCAGCTTCCTCCTCTATCACCCTAATCATGAGCAGCAGCTCTGTCCATCTGTGAACCTGCTTCTCGTCCTCCCTAGGAGACATGACAAGCTCCGCAGATGCGGGAGCTCCACTGGCGCCTCCTCCTGGGGCGGGACTGGGCCCGAAGGCCCTCAGGACCAGTCTGTTGTGGGCAGAAGTCGGCCAAGGCCTTCTGCTTCCACGTCCCTTCCTCGAGTCATCACCCTGCTACCCCACGAGACAGAGGTGCCCACTGAGAGGAGGGGCTCTTCCTTGTGTGTGCCATAGCTCAGGAAGGCTCCCAGACCCCCACCCAGGACCCAGGGAGAGGGCAGACTGGAAGGGAAGCCTCAGAGGACCCGGCCTTTGCATTTCTCCTGATGGAGCACTGTCCTAAAATGCCCCTGTCGCCTCTAGATGTGTGAGCAGGGTTATGGAGGGACCCAGAATTCGATTAGGCACAAAGATCCTGACAAACAGGACAGGTGGCACTAATAGAAGTTGACGCCCAGACAAGCCTTGTGAGGGCCCCAGGCTCTGTGAGCTCAGAGGACCTCTGGGGAAACTTCCTGCTTCCTGGGCCCCAGACAGGCCCTCTGGGGAGGATGGCTGTCGGGCAGCACCACCCCTCCCAGGAGTCATGGAGGGACACGCCTAGGTCACAGAGGCCACCTGTGGGTACTCTTGCAGAAGGGCTTCCAGGCAAGGGTGCCCAGAAGGAAAGTGGGGTCGTGCCCATGTTTCTTGGACGTCTCTGGCCGTATGGGGACAATGAGGTTGAATCCGGCAGGCGATTCAACTCCTCTGGGCCTCAGTTTACCCATCTTTAAAGGTATGCTCTGGCCCTCTCTGGTCTCACGCCCAAACAGCAGGGTGGGGCAGGTGGGGAGCCTGGGTGGGCCTCCTGCCCACATTCCCAAAGCTCAGGTCCTCCTTTGGATCCCACCAGAAGCTACCTGCCTGCCATGCCCACCTGGGAACCTTGGTGGGCCTTCCCTAGCCAACCACACCAGTCTCTGTCCCCAGGGCTCACACAGCCAAGTGAAGACCCCGGGCCTGTGCCAAGCTGTGTCCAGGTTAACAGGCATAGCTCCCTTCAGCCTCGCCATGGCCCATAGACCCAGCCCTGGCACTGGCTCTCATCTTTCGAACTCGGAAACTGAAACCAAGGCCCAGCCCCGCACGGGGATGCCCACCGGCCCACGTTGGACATGGCAGGACAAGGGTTTGATCTTTTTACCCGGATGTCATACTTTACTGGAAACATCCAGGTGGCGAGGAAATAATCCCCCGCCCCGCTTCCTTCCTTTCCTTCATCCCTCCCCACTCTGCCACCCATTCACGCGTGCTTCCGAGTCCTCTCTCCTCTCTCTCTCTCTCCCCCCCTCCCAATCCCCTCTAGATGACAGTCAGTCAACTAACACTTTCAGCTGGCTGCCCGTGCCCCTGGCTCTGAGCTCCCCGAGGGGCATCGTGCCATGTGCAGCAGCCAGGTAGACACCTGGCAGGCGGCACAGCTCTCACACCTGCAGCCCACACAATGGCCCAGTGAAGGCCCTGTGGACGGATGGACGGATGGACAGGCAGAGGGGTGGGACCGAGGGGCTGCGCCGACTGCAGGAGCCCCACAGGTGGCTCGTTTACTCTGGCACCCCATGAATAGGCTTGGGAAGACGCCATGGGCCCCACTTCCTTGGGGAGGCATCCTGTCTGCTTCAAGTCATTCTGTCCTGTGGACAATGCTGATTCTTCCCACGGGGCCGCCTGCCAAGTTCAATGTTTGTGTTGTTTTACAAACTTACATTCTATCACTGTGGGAACCTGAGTGGACAGAGACCTTTATTTATTTTTTTCCTGGGTGGGCGGCGGGGGTAGGAAGGGGGACAGGGAAGGGTAGGCAAGAGCTTCCTGGAGCCCTGACGTTCTCGGGAGGAAGGTCTGACAGGTGCAGTCAGCAACGAGAAGGCGGAAAGCATCTGGAACAAAACCTCCGTGTTTGCCTGAGGCGGCGGCCCTGCAGAAGGGCGCAAGGTGTGACCACAGTGGGAGAGGACAAAATCCAGTGAGGCCTGGGCTGCATGTGCATAGGACCCTCACGGGCCTGTCCCCAGGCAGGCTGGCCTCTGCCACCATCTCATGCCAGTTCCGCAGCCCACCACCAACATCAGATCCCCGAATTAGATGCTACTAAAGCATGATGTGCCTTGGTGGGGGGGCAAAAGACAGGGGTGCCTATGATCGGCAGGGGGCCTCTGTGAGCTACAGGAAGGACAGGCAGGGCGGTGGGCGCAGGGGGAGAGTGGTGCTTTTACAGAGAGGACAGGCTGGGGACAGAGATGAAGGGAAGCAGCTGGGCAGAGGATAGGAGCTGCCACTCAGAACAATGAGCTGTGCTGCTGGCGGCCAGACTGACTCGGGGGGGTGGTACCTGGGGTAGCATCTGAGAGCGCTGTGGGGAGGGGGGCTCAATCCCACATGGCACATTCTGACAGCCTGTGCAGAGACGCCTCCCCAGGGTGTCAGGGTCGCCAGCAGGCTGCCCTTCCTGCCAAGGCTGGCTCACCTGGTCCCTCCGTGACGCACCAGGGCTGGCCTGAGTCATCTGAGTCATCGTGCCCACACGCCTGGGCCCTGTGGGGATCTCATTCTCCTCGAGTGCTCGCCCACACCTCCGCACGCTCCCGGCAAATGTGCTCTCCCACCCCCACTTTTGCACTCGGCCAGGTGAGGACCCAGACACTGCTCACCCCTCCCACCTGTGCACTCTGGCACCTGAGAGCAGCAGGGTGCTTGCCCACACTCAGGGCCATGAGCCCTGCACCCACCCAGAGGCTAAGCTGGAAGTGGGCAGGCTCCCCTGGGAGGTGAGGAGACGGGGGCACAGAAGAGCAAGGAAACCCAGGGTTCGAGCCCCATCCTTTGGGACTGCTTGCTGTTCCAGGACCGATTCCACAACCCTCTGCCCTTCCTGGCTACGTGTCTTTGGGAAAGTGACTTACCCTTGCTGAGCCTCAGTTTCCTGTCCAATGGGGCTAATGGCAGTCCGTGCCTAGTGGGCTTGTGGTGCGGTGTGGGGGTTAATGCTCACAAAGCTTTCAGAGCAGAGCCTCCTTCGCCTTTGCACCTCCCCTCTGCCCCCAAGATCCCTGCCAGCTAGCGGTCCCAGAGCGTCCCCACCCCATAGCCCCCACCCCCAGCCCCACACCAACCAAGGTCTGCTTTCCTGGTCCCCACGGTCACTGCATATGTGTCCAATCGACTTCGAGAGAGCAGCAGACATGAATCCCTCGCCAGAATGCCCATCAGCAGGGTCAGCCGAAGATATCACGGGACCAGCTGGAATCGAGGGAGACGTTTGCTGGAAGTACAGAAAAGACTAATCAGCAGGTGCCACACACTCTTTCTCTCCCTGATGTGCCTCCTCTGACAAGGAATAGTGAGGCAGGGTGGGCCGAGGGCTCAGGCTGGTACCAGGGCCCAACCAACATCATTCTCAGAGCAATTGGTCATTTGTCTCCATGACCAACAGGATTAGGAAAGGGGGAAGGCAGAATGAGCTCCCACACAGAACTGGGGGGTTGGGGGGCCAGGCAGGGGACCAGGAAATGCTGGTCCTTAGAAATCTGGGGCAGGGTGGGGCCCCTCGCCCATCCCCCTTGCCTCAGAGGCATTGGGTGAGGTGGGCCAGAGACTCAGCACCAGTGATGGCCTGAGGCCCAGCCTGGCACACAGTGGGGACATCACAGCCACGGACAGGGAAATGTCTGACTCTCAGGCTAGAATTCCATCCACTCTCAGAGTTTGAGGGCTCTCAGCTTGGGGGGTGGTCTTCTTTCCTGGCATCATCTGGCCAACAGTGACTGAGCTGCATGCCATCTTGGGTTGCTGATGTCCTTCAAGAGGCCTGCGTGGCTGAGAAGCATGGTGCCGCCATGCGGCCCAGAGCGTCAGCACCCCTGGGCAATGTTAGAGGAGACTCTCTTGTCCTCCACCGTTCCCAGGGTGTGTTAGGAAGTGCCCTATAGATAGGGGTGGAGTAAGCTGGCCAGGGCGCACTCACTCCGTGCCTTTAGATAGAGTCTCTCCTGTCATCTCCCAACAGCCCCACAAGGGAGGCGTCACAGGTGCATCATGAACTCAGAGAGGAGGGTGCAGGTCACTCAGTCCAGACGTGAACCTGCAGGTGTCGTTGTTTATTTAGCACCTGGATGGAGATAGAATTCAGAAGCCACATCACCCGCCTGCTGGGAGTGTACGATCCCAGGCTTTTGGTATTGTCACAGGGTCGGGCCACCAGCCCCACAATCTAAATCTGGAACATCTCATCGCCCCCAAAAGCCCATTTCCACTAGCCATCACCCCCACCCCGTTCATTTTCCAACACCCCTCCGCCACCTCACGCCAGCCATGAGCAAACGCCAATCTGCTCTCCATCTGCACAGATTCGCCCATTCAGAACACTTCACGTAAGGGGGACCTTTGGTGCCTGGCTCCTGTCCCTGAACATCATGTTTTCAAAGTCTTTCTATGTTGCGGCAGGTGCTGGAACTTCATTTCTTGTTGTGGCTGAAAAATACACCACTGTGTCACTAGACCTTACCGTGTTTCTCAGGTTGTCCGTGGACGGACCTTTGGGGGGTCTCCACATCTGGGCTGTTGCGAGCCGCCCTGCCGTGAACATTCACGCACAAGTTTTTGTGTGACCACAGTTCTCACTTCCCCTGGGTGCAGACTCAAAAGCGCGGTGACTGAATCATATGGCAGTTCTACGTTTAACTTTCGGGGGAACTGCCAGACAGTTTTCCAAAGCAGCCACACCATGTGACAGGCCCACCTGCAACATATGGGGGTCCAATGTCTCTGAATCCTTGCCAACACTTGTTATTGTCTTTCTGGTTCCAGTTTGTCTGAATCCTTGCCAACACTTGTAATTATCCTGGAGGGCACGATGTGGCACCTCCTTGTGGCTTTTTATTTGCATTTAGCCATCATTTTTATCCTGCTGCTTTTCTCTCTGCCCAATGAACAAAATGGGCTTCCTTCCCGTGCTCTCCCAAGCCCCTCTCCCTGAGTCAGCTTTACAAGACCTCCTGCCGGGAAGGACTTGCAATGTTCGGATGGACTGTGCAGAGGTATCAGACCGTGTCTCCTCCTTCCACGTCCGTAGTCTACAGACAGGCCTTGATTAAGCACTGCAGGTGTTTCTGCACTCATGGCGGGGGCGCTGTGGTGACAGCCTGTGCTGCGTTCTACAGTGACATAGGGCATGTGCTGAGAGAGGCACAGACACCCCAGAACGTGTGTCTCGAGGACTCTGAAGAATGAGAATTTTGTAGGAAAACAGAGAGGGAGGAATAAGAGGCTACCTATTTTTTCCTTCCTTCATTGAATAACTATTCTTTGGTTACTGATTGTGTGCCGGGCATGGTGCATGGGAGCCAAAGGCACGAGGGTGGGGCCATGTCCACTCTCTGCCCCTCCCGCTAGGTAGGTGGGACCAGGTGAAGGCAAGCTGATCCTCAGGTTTCCTGAGGTCCCTCCCGCTGTGTGAGCAGTCCCTACATTGCAGGCCAGTGATGATTTCATGCAAATCACGGAGATGAAAACAGCTGACATTTGTGACCACTGGCACACAGAAGCCACCACCAGCGCCTCCACAAAGTGGCCTTCTGATGGCTCCTGCACGCATGCGGCAGGGCCCTGTCAGGCCCAGCCAGGCCTGTCTCTGCAGCGTACTAAGTTCTCGATGTTTTCCATTCTGGTCATACAAGCTCTTGGCCATTGGGAGAGCAGTTTGAAGTGGAGAAGCCCCTCCCAAGGGGTTACATTTTTATTTGATGAGGTTCCCAGATTCTTCACAATAAGCACTCTTGTAGGCAGAGAAATGATTTTGTTCAAGGTCTCAGTCCTTCTTGCCAATTTAGGGCCAGACTGCAGGGCTTTAGGGGACAGACAATTCCCACCCAGGGGGCTCAGGGGTCAGAGCAAAGCCCACCCCCATCCAAGACCACCACTTACATTCCTGCTGAGTGCCTGAGCTTTACAGAAGGTCTCACTGTTAAAACTGCGCAAATATCTCCAGTCATCTGCTCACTGTCTTTCACTTTCGGTCACGATTTATATGTTTTCTGGGTATTTGGCATACCCTGTGTCTGCTAGGGCTTTGTAATAAGAAGTGAGGTTATTTGTTTTGTGTTGGGGAGGTGAGGAGCCCTTTCTTTTTTCTTTTTCACTTCAACTGCGAGTGCTATGTTTTAGAAAATGGTGCCTTGAACACATCAGCAAAGACAGCTTAGCCCTGGTCCTGGGGGCAGGTGAGCGTGACGGCCGTCACAGGGCCTCATCAGCCATGCAGAAGGACTTGGGAGGAGAGAGGTGGGCTCGGCTCGCTCATTATATTTCAAGGTCTAGCCCAGATTCCACACGTGCCCCCCATCACTGAGATAAGGCACCATGTTCCACAGTGACCTCTGACCCCATGCCCTTGGTCACTGGGTGTTGACTAAGCATTTGCTCTCCACTGGCCCCGCCTGGGGCGGTGTCCACTCTGGAGCCCAGAGAAGCTTCCCCAAGTTCAGGCCCCCTCAAGGGCTGGAGGTCCCAGCCAGAGCAGCCACAGGGACCACTTGCTCCAGCCCCAGGGTATCTGTGGGGGTGAAGGGCAGGAGCAGAGGTGGAGGAAACCAGGTAGAAACGCCCTGAGAGGCATGCAGTCCCAGGGCAGAAGCTGGGGTGCACCCCAGAGGCGAGTGGACCCCAAGGGCCGAAGCAGCTATGGAAATCACCAGATCTGACCCCAGATCCCAGATGCGCCTCGCTGCCGTGACCTCTCTCAGAGACCAGAGGGGTTGGAGGCTGAGGCTGAGTAGCTTCCTCCTGTGCCTGGAGTCTGGCCCCATCTTGAACCCCGGAAGCATGTGGTCAGCTGTGGCCAGAGGCTCTGAGGCTGTCAGACTTTCGAGGTGGGGGGGTGGGCATGCTTCCTGCAGCTCCTAGGGGCTCTGACTCCCCCACCTCTCAGCCTGGGGGCTGGCTAGGTAACAGGTGCTCTTTGCTCCCTGCTGGGACCAGATACCCAGCAGGTGGCTGAGGGCTGTCCCTGTGTCGAGAGGCGGAGCTGGCTCAGCATCCTACTCCTGCACCGTTCAGGCACGAAGTGGCTACTTTCACTCAGAATTCATTGATCCTGCTCCTCCCCGGGCTGTGCCGGGCCCCTGCTGTGCGAGGGGAGTGAAAGCCAGCTCGCTCCCTCCCGCTTCTCCGCCTGGTGCAGGAAATACACAAAATAAAAGAACCATGCACGTAAACATGCAATTACACGTAAACATGTAATTACAAATGTCGAAATAGAAGAATCGTGCACGTAAACATATAATTACAAATGTGCAACGTGCCATGAAGGAGAATGAGAAAACATGATGAGCAGTCACAGCAGAGCTGACGTATTTCGGGGAGCGGGGGTGCGGGGTGATCGGAGGTGGCCGAGCTTGTACCAAGCCCCGAAGGAGGAAAGTAATCACCCACCGTGGTTTTTGGAGTGCTTACCAGGTAGCACGGTGCACGCTTTGTACTTACCGACTTCGTACTGATGACACACTTGATGTCGCTGTGGTGTGAGTCAGGGCTAGCGTTTTCTCCCTCCTGCAGAGAAAACTCAGCCTAGGGCCTGGGGACTGGCCTGGAACTCGTGGTAGGCTTGGAGAACTGGGGTAGGAGTAAGGTCAGGGAGTACAATTTGCATTTTCTTAAACAGGGGCCTGGCCTGAGTCGGTGGTGCTTTTCGGAGGGGGAAACGCAGGTGCAGAGATGTACACTCTTGCTCGGGGACAGAAACCACACCTCAGACCCTCACACCCCAGCTGCAGGACCCTCCAGAGGAGCCTCGGCCCCAGTCCTGTTCACGCCCACGCTACTCCCAGGGAACCGTTGGGACAAGGGAGCCCAGCTTTCCGGGCCAGTCCCTGGTGAGACCACAGGCACACCTGACTTGACGGTGGTGGTGGGCTTCTCAGGCTTGGCCTCTCTGCCCAGTGCCCCTTGCAAGGCTAGCCAGCAGTGGGCAGGTGGGGCCGGCCACCCCAGCATCTTTCAGGCTCCATTTCAAGCTGACACATTTGCAGGGGATGCGAGGACAAGTGTGCTCCCAAACCGACCTGGGAGGCGGTGGAGGCGACCTGTCCTCTGTGCCCACTTCCCTTCGGTTGGGGACAACAAAATATGTCAGGGCTGCTGCCCACCAGCACATATGGGTGCCTCACATCCTGGAGCCCAGGCCTGCCCCCCACACCCCTGCAGAAATCCTGCCCCCAAGGGGGTGCCGTGGCTCCCCGCCCAGCCACACCAGTGCCCGGGGACAGCCAGGAGGCGCCTGCAGGAGGGAGGGCCGGGCGCGCTTGGCAGTGAGATTAGATAAGCGTGGTGGGCCTGGGGGGCAGCTAGGACGGGCAGCTGCCGCTACATCTGGAACCTGCCGTCTGCTCCTGTCAGCGGGGAAGGATGCCGGGTTCGGGTGTCTGCTTTTTGGGTGTGTTCCTCTTCCCCAGCTCCCCACTCAGAGGGCTGAACAGATTGGAGGAAGCAAGGTAATAGCGTCTTGGTGACAGCCCCATTTTCTCTCCTCCTGGAAGGGCACTTGCATCTGCTCTCACTCGCCGGCCCTCTCCCGGAGCCCCTCCTCTGGGCCTCTCTGCACCCCCTCTCCAGCTGGCTGATGTTTGTCCAAGACATGAGGGCAGGTCCAAGGTCACCCTGTGCCCCCCTCTCCCCAGCCAGCCTGGTGGGGTGCTCTTTAAGCTGCCCCATCTGGGAAGGCCGGGTTGCGGCCCAATGTTGGTCCCAGAGCCCAGGACTTAGCTCTCGGTTCTGCTGGGGCCCCTGAGCTTACTTCAGCTGTTTCTTTCCATCCATCGGGACAATGGGCCAAGTGGCACCTATCTGCTTTCTGGTCCCTAGAAGGCCTGTCCAAGGAGTCACTAAGACAAGACCTCTTGGAGTTGCAGTTGACTGGGTAGCGTCTGAGTTGAGGTTAGAGTGACGGTGCAGTAAGCTTTAGGGTTAAGAGTAGGGTTTGGATTAGAACTGGGTTGGGCTGGGCTGCTTATGAGACTGGGTTTGGAGTTAGGTGTGAAGCTGAGCTGGGTTAGGTTGGATTGGGCCGGAGGTGGCATCACACTGGGGTCGATGTAGGGCTGGGGTCAGACCTGGACTTGAGGTTGAGCTGGTTGTCTTCTCTCTCTCTCCCTTTCTTCTGTGAGTAGGATTCCATTTAGTGAATGTGTGTGTGAATGTGTGAGAATATGTGAGTGTGTGTCTGTGTATTTGAGTACAGGTGTGTATTGTTCTATTTAGTAAATCTAGCATCTACCCCCAACCCCCTGCTGGGTTGTCCCAAGGACGATTCTACCCCACCTCTCAGTACCCAGGAGCAAGAACTGCCTCTACAACGAGCCCATGGGGACAGGCCATCTCATGGGGTGGACTCGGGGCTCTGAGACCTCACCATTGAGGGCCTCACCTCCCTGTTGGGGTTCCTTACCCCCTCCCTCCCTGGTCCCGGGGAGGCTAGATGGGTCTCACTTGGGGCAGAGACCCAGGGCTTCCAAGAATTGCGAGGGAAGCCTTTGCCACACCTTCTGGTTTCACAGGTGGTCTTGGACTACTGACTAGACCCACCAGGTTGGAGCCCAAGAAGATGAAGCCTGGGACCCCTCGAAAGTCTGACCCTCGTGAAGAGTTTCGTCCTGTTGGCTCAGATGCGCGGTGGTGAACACTTTCCGAAACTCTGGGGGTTCCTGTCATGGGCTGGCGCTAAGCCCATTGAAGCCACACCCCCAATGCCAGCCTCCCCCTCTCCTGTGACTCTCCCTCTACCTCCTCCAGAAGACTGCCCAGTGCCCCTCAAATCTGGGGGCCCCGTGAGAGTATTCCATCCCACCTGCTGAGGGGCTTGCAGTCTTCCTCCAACCTGTTTGCACTCCCTGTTCTCAGGGAGCATCACCACCACCCACTTCATGGTCCTCCAAGCTCAAATCCATTCATTAGCCTTCATGCCTCCCGCCCTCCCTCCGCAGCTCTCTTTGGCCACACCCCCTTCCCCAGGAATTGTGCTGCAGGGGGTGGGCTGGGGCACGGCATCTCTGGTTCCAAGGCCCATGTTCTTAACAGGAAGGGAGGGAGGAGGAGAAGGGGAGAGAAGAAAAGGAAGGGCTATGTGTGTGCAGGTGTAGGTGTGTGAGTGTGTATAAGCATATGTGTGAGCGTGTGCATTTGAGGGCGTATGAATGCGAGTGTGTGTGTGCGCACACACGGAGTCCTCCTGTGCTGTCTGCTGGCTTGCCCATTATCAATGTGCATTTTTAATGCCGGGTCTCATCGATGTGCCGAGGGCATCCGCGCTGAGCTGACTCACACCACTTACAGGGTGAGTCACTCACCGGCTGAGCCGCAGAAGTGGGGGCGGTGTGCGCACCACATCCCCAAGGCCTCCGGTTCTCAGCCTGAGCCCCCGCCGATTCGCCCACACCCACTCCTGTGCCCGTTGTTGTGTTGAAAATGCCACTTCTTGAGCTGGGAAGGGAGAGTGACAGGCTCAAAGAGACCGTGGACGCTCCCCAGCCAGACAGGAGAGGGCAGAGGGCACACAGATGCTTCTCAAACGCCCTGTGGGTGCCTCCCCCTTGCAGGCGGTGGGCATGGTCAGGCCACTGGGGGGGTCAGACTGCAGACAGACAGACAGACAGACAGACAGACAAGTGACACAGAGCCGATCAGATGGTGGGAGGTGCTGCTCCTTGTTCCTTTGTAGCTGCTATAATGAAATTATCGCCCACAACTGTTTCCCACCCAAATGCAGCCCCTCCGTCCAGGCCCTGCGCTTCCCTGAGCCTTCCACCCCTGCCTGGCCCTCCTCATTCTAGTTTTGCCCAAGCAGGAGGAGAGCCAGCCCAGGCAAGCCCCAGGGAACGCCAACCAGGCTGCCACCTCCCCCCACCCCTGGAGGCGCCCACCAGCCCTGGACTCAGCTTATCAACTGCACCAAACACCCAAATTTGCAGGGAGCCATTGCAATCAGCCATTTCCCCAGTGAGCTTGACTTCGGGGGACTGCAGGAGCTATTTGTAGCCCTTTTAAAGCCTTTTATAGATCAGTTTGTTACCACCGATGACAGGCAAAGAAATCACGCTATTAGCGGCAGGAGCTTTAAACGGTTTGGGTGTTGGGTGTTTCTGATCGGACGCCGTGCTGGGAATAAATACCCGTCCTCGGGGCAGCGTGCGTGCTCAAGTCATGCCTTCCCTCAGTCCCCCCGACTCGCGCCCTTCCCTTTGCCTGGGCCGCCCTTTCCGGAACACCTGGGTGGGTTTCTCCTCTGTCACCAGCCCATGGCCTTCCAAGTGCCCAGCTCAGGGACGGCCCAAGTTTGGGGTTGGAGACGGGTTTCTCCGGAGAATGCACGAGATGACAAGCTCAAACCACCAAAGGCCATGCCACATCCTTTGGTTGTCTCAAACTTCTCCTCCGACCATCTTGTTCTTGCCCCCTCCTCTGTGTCTCTGCTTTTGCTCTCTTCTGTCCCCCCCCCCACACCTTCTTCTTCTTCTTCTTTCCCTTTTCTACTCTCCCTCCTCCTTGCCTCTTCTCTGCCCTTCTTTCCTTCCTCCCTCCGCATGGGATCTGAGGAACTCTAAGAAGAGGACAGGGCTCGTGTGTGTTCTTTGCCCTGAGGCCCTGTCTCATCCTGAGAACTGGGTTCCTTCCCAAGGCCTTCTGCAGCCACGGAAGTCTGTGGGGCAAGCCTGGAGGACTGCATGGTGGTGACCACCCACGGGCAGGAGACCAATGCCATTGCCAATTCCTCTTACCACACATGGGTTGAGTGCCAGCTACCTGCTGGGAGCTCACTCTCTGGGAGGAAGCCAGACACTGTCCTAGCTGACCTGGCTGCAAGGCAGAGAATGGCAGGGCCAGTCGAGGAAGCCAGACACAGGTGGGGGGACCAAGATGGTGCTGGGTGGCAGTGGCATTGGAGCTGGCCAGGACTTCTAGTGGGTGAGGTGCCCACGGGCATGGCAGAAGTGTAGGGACAGAGGAAGGTGTTTCAGGAGGGGACAAAAATCAAGATGGACAAGATGATTCAGATCTGGGTTCGAATTATGGCTTCACGCTTTCTGGCCGTGTAGCCTCAGGCTGGCCCCTCCGCCTCTCAGACCCTGTTTCCTGACCAGTGAAAGGGCGACCCCAGGGCTACTTTGTAAGGGAATGCCATGAGACATTTCTTGAATGCCTTGCATGCTCAGTTTTCATGACAAGGGCTAAATGGGGGTCTTCTATACCATGATGCCCCCGTGGCAGAAGCATAAACCGCCTGTGAAGAGGCAGCACCCAGGGCCTGGATGGTGGGGCTGGCATCTGCTGGGCGTCTGGGCTCCAGGGCCCAGCTCTTCCTGCCATGTCCCCTGCCTCCCCGCCGACAGGCTCCAGAGGCCAGGATCTGGGTCTGGACTCTCCCCGTGGATGGAGAAAGCTAGGGCAGCCCCTGGAAGTGTCTGGGCCGAGCAAGGCGCAGTCTTGTCACCGGTGGCAAGCGGGGCGAAGAGCCGCAGGGGCTGTGACGAGGCTGCTGTTGTCCCTGTCTTTGGGAACTTTTTCCTCTCCCCTGCCTGGCCAGGGTCTCTGGGGGATGCTTCCTGCCTCCAGCTTGATGTCCTGACAGCGCCGAGCGCCGGGGGGCTTGTGGAATATTCCCCTCCAGCAGCTCACACAACTGATGAAATATTTGGTGACATGCTCTCCAGAAGACCTATCCCCCGGAGAGCCTGTCTTCGAGTGACTGCCAGGGCCTTCAACGCCGAAGCCGCCTTCCTTGGGGACCAGCAACAGATGGAACTTATTTTTAATTTAAAAGAACAACAGACGGCCCCCTTCCTCTTCCTCCCCCTGCCTCCTGCCACCGCTCCTGGCTGTCCCAAACACACCAGGCCTTTGCTACCTCTGGGGCTTGGTTCCCGGGTCCAGCTTCAGAAATCTCCCCTTCTTGGTGTGGCCGAACTTCCTCATGTTTCAGGACCTGGCCAAGACCCTGGCTGGACCGGCGAAGACCCACAGACCCATCTGATCCTTCCTACCTTCCCGCTCCACCCCTCTGGTTTCTGGACACACAGTGCCACTCTGTCCCCAAGCAGTTCACCTCATCCTGCCCTTGGGGGAGTGTTCTGGGAAGGAGAACAGCAGCCTGGGCCTTTGGAGGGTTTGGATGAATGAAGAGTCCGAGGGGACTTGGGGTCCCGGTGCTGGCCCTCCCTGGTGAGGCATGCCTCCCCGGGAGCCTAGTGCTGCTGACTCCACCCCCACACTCAGCTGGCGCATGGGCCTGGGCCCTTGCTCCAACACCAGGCCCTTTGTAATGGTTGGGATGTGTTATTCATATCAC
Organism: Macrotus californicus; assembly: GCA_007922815.1. Lineage (NCBI taxonomy): Eukaryota > Metazoa > Chordata > Mammalia > Chiroptera > Phyllostomidae > Macrotus > Macrotus californicus. The sequence goes on from VMDR010003376.1 coordinate 49,659, forward strand.
CCTTGTTGAAAGCCCATTTTACAGATAAGGACGCTGAGTCTGAGAAGGTCGAGGGGCTTACCTATTGCAGAGTGACACAGTGGGGACTTGTCCCTGATTATGACCCTGAAGCCTGCCCCCAACTCCTCTGTGGCCCTGTTCCCACCACAGCTCCATCACGGGCGCTTTTTAGGACCCAGCGTGGAGAGGGGCGCTTCAGTGACTTAACATGAGTGACAAAGATGTGGTTTTACAGATGTTTGTTTTTTCACGAGGGATTCAAATCTGTTAGGTTGAGGGGGGAGAAGAGTGAGCGAGAAAGAGAGAAGGGTGGGCGTCACACTAATTCGGAGCCCAGCACACTTCTCTGCGGGCCTCTTCTGGCTCCTGCAGCCCCCTCCCCAGCTGTGACGTCACCAGCCAGCCCCTGCAGATGACAGCCTGTGATTCATCATCAGCCATCTGCTTTCTCACTGCTCGGGACAGCCAGAGCCAGAGCAGGCCCCCGGGGCAGGGAGGCAGCTGCACCCTGACCCCGAGCAGCCCCCAGAAAGGCGGCAGGCCTCAAGGATTGTTGGCGTTTTTTGGAAATGCTGGGTGTCTCACCCCTGTCTGCAGACAGCAGCAGCTCGCCATCCGGGTTGGAGTTTCCAAACAGTCAGATAACCCTGCCCCCAGGGAAACAGCCCGCACACCATTTATATAGATAGTGACACAATTTAATGAGATAAAGCCTGGGGCATCCACGAACCAATTTATGGGACGAGCCGGGATGAAATGGCTCTTCCCTTAATAGATGCCCAAACTGAACACAAGCCAGAGCTCCGAGAGCCTCAGAGAAAGGTCCCCGCTCTAGCCTCTTGAAATTTGGGGCAAAATCCAAACACTTGTCCGTCTTATCACTACCATGAAAATTATGGTTTTTTGTGATATTGCATGGGAAGCGTTTGCCAAGGGAGAGGGGCCCCAGCTGCCTCCAGGGCTGCACGCCAGCATCTTCGCCCTGTTTGCACAGAATGCAAACACCGAATTCCAGTACCCCCTTCCAGAGGGGAGATTTCTGATGGATGGCTTGTTCCGAAGAAGGTTAAACAGCTGCACAGGGAATAAATTTCCAGCTTTCACTGGTCCTCCGTTTCCTTGAAGCAGCTGGTTTGCTAAAGACTCCAGCGTGGGCTGACTGTAGCAAGTGGGTGACTGAATGTCGGACCTACCCCTAAAAAATAAAAAAGGAAAAGAAAGGTTCTCTCCCCGAGACCTGCCTTCATGGGTCCCTAGTCAAGGACCCCTCGGACCGCAGCCCCACAGCCCCCTTTGAGGGGGCAGTCACCGCCAGTGGGGTCCGTGTGTTCTGCCGACTTGGAGAAATGACCCCCTCCCCTGAGTTTCTAAAACATTTATCATCTGGACGATTGGCCAGGCAATTAATCATGTCCTGCCTTGCGTGGCTCTTCTATTGCAGTATTGAACGGCTGTTTAACCCTTATCAGCGGAAAATTTTTTAATATCTTGTCTTTCTAACTAAACGTGGGCTTCTCGAGCGCTGGGCAGACACCCACCCAGCCCCCTCCCAGCCATGGAGCCCAAACGCACCTGGTCTTGGCACCAGCAGGGGGAAGAGATGGGCCTCCCCACGAACAATGAGTGCTTAGCACAGAGACTGGTTTCTCCTAAGTGTCCTGGAAAGGGTCACCATCTTCTCCTTATTCTGAAAATCGCTGTCATCTAGCTTCCTCAAGAATGTATCAGGCACCTTTGTGGGACCAGGTTCTTCAGGCCCCATCTGAGAGTGGGCCCATGCATCCCCTGGAAGGTTCTGGAACTTAGTTGGCAACTCGAGGTTCTGTTCCTCGCTGAGACAACGCACTTACCCCTGGGTGAGCAGATGCCTTTCCTCAAAGGCCCTCTGTCCATGTGAAGGACACTTTAAGTCTGGGCGAGTTTGGTCTCTAGAGCTCTGTGTGACTTTCAAAGAAGGGAGGTTAGAGACCCTCCTCAGCTCCCTCAGAGAAGTCAAGGACCCGCCAGAGAGGAAGAGGTGCTCCGACAGGGTGCTGGGCCGGGGGCTCACTGTGCTGGAGGCCGACAGGCGGGGTGAAGGCACAGGACGGTGGGGTGGGGGACCGATTCCCAGGGATGCCCACCCTCAGACACAGTGGAAAAGAAACACCGCAGACATCGAATTATATACTGTAATACAGTAGAGTCTAATATTTTATTATATATTCAATATGCTCTTTGTGATATAGAATATATTGAAAAGTGTGTGTGTGTGTGTGTGTATATATATGTATATATATATATATATATATGTATATATATATATATAAAATATCTTTTCAGTAAGATAATTATCATTGAACCAGCTGATAGGGCTTCACCTATGCTAACTGTCTCACTGATTTTTAAAAAATTCTTCTGGCCCCTGTGTGGAGACTCTTTAGGGGAGCAGGGGCAGCCCAGGATCCCAATGCGGGGGGTGGGGGGGTAGCTGCCTTGGTTGTCATGTGCCAGGGAGTTGGGGGAGAGGTGGGGAACCACGGGTATGTTCTAAAGCCTCCCTTCCAGACCTCCCAAACCTGGGTCCCCTGCCTCCTGCCTGACTCCCTCTACACCCCTGAGCCCCATTTGCTCACCCCCCACGAATGGGGGGCTTCCTGGGTGCAGAGAGTCGGGCGTGGATGCCTCTGCTTGCTGAGCACTGGAGGGCAGGCAGGCTCAGTTCTTCCCCCAGGTCCCATCTGTGGGCTTTGTCATAGCCACGCAGGCCTAGAATGAGAGGAGGCTTATCTCCCAGAATGCAGGTTGTTCCAGGTGAGCCTGAGCGTTTTAAACAGACTGCGTTCCTGCCTGGGCTTTAGGGTTCTCCTGGGGCTGCTCTGCAGCCCCCTCCCCAGCAAAGCCAGGTTCAGGGACAGCTGAGACCAACCCCAGGCCCCATGAGGAGAGAGGCCTACATGTCCCCAGGGCCCCTGGCCCCTTGGAGAGTGGACCCTGTGGTGACCTTTACAAGGATGTGGAGACTCTTCCTGCCCGGTGTGCCTGTTAAAAGCCAAAACAAATTAGGCACACTCACAAAAGTTGATGACAAAGATAGAATCCTAGGTGGTCTTAACCTCCCTCCGAGCCCTAGAGAGGCCAACGCGGTCCCTTTCTGAAGCCCCCTGGAAGACAGGAATGAGGAAGAGCTCTGCGCCAAGGAGGGACGGGGCAGTGTAGAAGTGCGACACTCACCAGGGGGACGGGCATGAGGGGGTCTGGCTACTCCTGTCCCTTTTCCTCTGTGGCGTCTCAACCTGAGAACAACCCTAGACACCCAGGACGTCTGCCCACCGCCAGACACTGCCCTAACGACCCCTGTAGTGGATTGAATAGTGTCTTCCCCACCCCACCCCCGCCGCCTAAATTTCATATCCATCAGTGACCTTGTTTGGAAATAAGGTCTTCGCAGAGATAAGTAAGGATCTTAAGATGACATTATCCTGGATTTAGGGTGAGCCCTAAATCCAATGCCTTGTAAGGAAAGGAGAAGACACAGAGATTCCATTTCATCAAAGACAGACGCCCTAGGAGAATTGCTGACACACTAGCACATCACCTCCTCCAGGAAGTCTTCCAGGGTGACCTTGGTGGAAAGGAGCAGATAACCCGGCCTCTTGACATAGCTTCATCTGGCCATCATCACCTGTGGCTTTGCTTCTTAAGGTTCTTTACATTGTGGGGGGCAGGTTTCTGAACCCCCCCAAGACATGGAGAATAAACAGCATAATGTCTCTGTTACCCCACTGATCACCAGGATGGATGTGACATCACTGGCCGGTCAAGTGGGTGACCCCTCAATCTCCCAGAGCTATGAACTGACAGGCCTTCCCAGGGAGGAGCAGCCCCATTCTGTGTCCAGCCTGATTCTGAAGCTACGGGTGCGGTGATTGATTAGCAATGTCTGCTAGGAGCGTGGGAGGGCAACTCGGGGGCAGGTGTGCCATGGATTTGCCATCCTTCATAGCTGAGAGCCTCATTCTCCCTCCCCAAAGCCCCATACATTTTCTAGGTCTTAACCCAGTGGCATATACATGATAGATGTTAAACATATTTGTTATGTGATCGATAGTTTATTCAGTAGTCATTTTATAGCCCAGTGACTACGTGCTAGATTAAGAGAGAGAGGATCGGTGAGGGAGGGCAGGGGGGAAGAATCTGGCTGCCAGATAGGAGATGGGAGCCGGGCCGAAGTCAAAGGTCCTCCCTCTCGCCAAGAAGTCATTCTTCCTGTGCTGGCTAAGTCCCTGCCGCGGGCCTGGTGCCGGCCATGAGGCTGAGGGTGCCAGGGGCCCTGCTCGGGAAGGCTCCTTTCCCATCTCTGATTTTATAAACTTTATGCAGGGAAACTCCGCTTGTCCCCCACCCCACCCGGTCTTCAGAGTGGAGATGCTCGCCCTTGCAGGCACACTCCGGCCCTCCCCATGCAGGGGCAGGGGGCCTGGGTTCTGCTTGACAAACAGGCCAACGAAAGCAGCCCTCCGCAGGCAGGAGAAAGGCCCTATTTAGTGGGGCCTTGTCAGAGAGTCTAGAGCTGGACTTCTCTTCTTGAGAAAGGAAAAACCCCACCCAGACCCACACCCGCAAGCGCATAAACGTGGGCGTGATTTATGAGCCCACACGTCAACTGGTGTTTTCGCTCAGCGACTGGGAAATCATTCCTCCTCTTGGACCAAGACATCAACAGTATAGTCGCTGTATGTTTTTCCACGTTTTCCAGAGCCAAGAACTGGCAAAAAAAAGAAAAAAAAAGTGAAAAATGAAAATGTAAGAAAAGTAAAGCTCAGGCCGTACCCACCGCAGTCTGGGAAGTCCCACAAGGAAGGCCGCTCTCTCAAAGCCCACCGCCCCAGCCCGTGGGCCCTCGAGCTCCCGGCCGCCCCCACCTCTGGCATTCGGCGACACCCTGCTCATGGAAAGGGGCTGCTGCTCCTGTAGGACACTGTGCGGCAGGACCTGGGGGCTTCCCGAGGCCTCTCCACGCATCCCTGTAACCTCCCGAGTTTTCAGAGGAGGTGACTCCCCCTCCTGAGCACCAAGAGAATGGCCTGCTGGGTAATGACACACCTGAGTCCGGGTGAGGGCGGCCTGGCCCCAGCTTTGGGCTAAAATGTCTCCCCGGTCCTCCACAGTGTCACTGTGCCCCAGCCGTGAGTCACCAAGAGCCCCTTTGAAAGGCACCAGACCCAAACCTTATAGTCATGGGGACGCTGTCCTGGGCCTCAGATGTGAAAAGCAGTGGGTCTCACTTGCGGTGACCCCTGTACCCAGGGGACGCCCGGCAGTGTCTGGAGGCATCTGTGGTTGTCACGGTTCTGAGGGCACCGCTACTAGCCTGTCACAGGTGCAGACCAGGGATGCTGCTAAACACCTGGCAAGGCATGGGGCACCCACGGCAGAGGCCACTCCGTCCCAGGTGTTGGTGGTGCCCCGGCTGGGACACTGGTCTGGAGAGATTTCTGTCCGGTGCCCTTCTCCTTAGAGCCCTTTCTGCCATGTGACTGCCTCTCCTTTGGTCTCTCAGGACCCTCCCGTGGGCCCAGAACTGAGGTGCCCATTTGAGGAGGGGACACACTGAGCAATCAGGTTGGGGCATGAGTTCTTCAAAGGCTAGGGCAGTCACCTGCCAGCTGTCCTGGCCAGCTCCCCTCCTTCCTCATTCTCTTCCTCCTCTGTTCTTTGATGGGTGACCTGCTGCACCTTTGAGAGTAAAACTGAGTGACAGAGAGTGGCAGACACAGGCTTGCGGCCTATCCCACTGGAAGACAGAGAGCAGGGTCAACAGGAGATCTGTGGTTGTTGGGAGACCAAAATAATAATGATAATAATAATAGTAGTAATAATAATAATAAATTGGAAAGAAAAAAAACATTCTTGGGGTGGACGTCCCTCCTGCCGAGAGAAGAGAACGCTGGCTGGCTCTCTGTGCGTTGTGTCACACGGAGTTGGTCTGTGGAAATTCCGGGAGAAGGGCCTCTGAATCCTTCCCTTCCAGGCGACCACAGGGATCGGGGAATGAGACCACCCAGCTGGTGGGAGCCCGCCAGGCCCAGCATTCAAAGGAAAGGCCGACTCAGAACCTTCTCCATGGCTGAAGCTGGGAAGGAGATTGAACGCTTCCAGCCTGGTGGACCGGCTGCTCTCCGACCGCAGCCCTCAGGGAGCTGAGCGCTGGGAACCAGAGAGGAAGCCGCCGAGGTGGCCCATGGCGTGGATAGGCTCCAAGAACCGGCAATTGGTTAGATTACATTCAGGCAAGTCCTCATAGGCTCTGCATCCTCTGGCCCCGATCTTCTCTGCCCCCTCCTGCTGTTCTGTGAACACACCAGGCACTTCCTGCCCCCAGTCTTGCCCTGTTGTACCCTCTCCCTGTGTCGCTCCTCCCAGACAGTTTCTCTGCTCCAATGTCACCTCCTCCTAGAGGCCTTCTATGACTACCCCTCATGTGAGTCTGCCATCTGCCATGAGGCAGGGACCTTGTGTCTTGCTGGCCATGCCTTGCCCAGAGCAGCTGCTCTGTCAGTCTGTCAATGACTGGGTGACACTGATGTTCCAGGGCTTCTGCTAGGTCCGTCCTCAGAGGACTTGCTTACAAGGTACTCTCGGCCAACTGGGCTTACTACACTCAGATCATCATGGGTGGTCCTAGTAGATTTCCCCTCAAGTCAACGACGTGATTGAAAGCCTGGGTGTGGGCTCTGGATCCAGCTGGACCTGAGTTCCATCGTGGCTCTCCGTCCCTGTTTCTCAGTTCAGCCACATGAAACTGCTTTTTTGTCTGTGAAATGGAGGGTAGAAGCCTTGGTACCTCGGGCTGTTTGGAGAGTTAGAGGAGACCATTCTTTGGGTGCTGGACACAGTGGTGGCGGCAGCACCGCTGCCCACGAGGAGAAGCATGGGGAGGTGGAGTCTCTTGGAAAAGGGAATGGTTGTTTGCCAAGAGTCAAGAGCCTGGGGGTGTCCCTTTCCCAGCGGGTCCTTTGGGGACCTTGAGCTTGTCCCACCCTCCATGTGCCTCTCATTTGACAAGACCAAGGAGCTGTGGAAAAGCCGCTCCCTGCACCAGGGAAACTCGATCGCCGGATCTGCATGCAAAGCACCTCAAAGCCGCCTTATTCAGCCTTCAGACATGCGTGGCCCTTCCCACCGCCCTTGCCAAATATTAGAGATGGCCCGTTGCAGCTTCCTGCACTGAAAACAAAAGAATTATAGATTTAGTTGCTGTTCACGTATGCCCAGCAGGGCTGGCAGGACCCCAGAGAGCCCCACACCAGCCAGGCCGGCCTCTGGGTGTTGTCAGGCCTCCAGCCGCTCCCCTTCCAACTCAACAGAAACGCCTGTCACCGTTTGTGCATTCTGGGTGACGGTGTGGCTGCTGCAGAGCAGGGCAATTCTCCCCCCGCCCCGGGCTCCCCTATCACTCCAGATCCATCTGTTGCCTCCAAAGTTCCTCCAGGACCAAGGCCATGGGCCAAGGTTGACACATTTGAGAAGAGCAGCCCCTCATTTCACACCAGGCTGCACCCTGAACCCCCAGACCTGGCACCCGCATGCCAGCTCACACGACTTCCCACTTCACTTCAAGCCCAGGGCTTTGGGCAGGGGCACAGTCCAGTCCGCAGGGGTCCTGTACACTCGCCAGACTGTCTCGAAGGCCAGCCACTGCCACTGGCGTGGGGGTCCACATTTTCTTCCCACTGTGAGGACCTTTCGCTCCCAGGAGGCTCATCCATTCACTATTCATTTATTCTTTCATTCACCCGACAAATATTGGCAAAGCCCTCCCTCTGCGTGAGCGTAATACAGAAATGAATTCAGAATATGGGGTCCCACAGCCCTTTGTGGTTTTGAAAGTGAGTAAGAATGTTCTCCTTTTCGGTCCGTGGGACTCGCCGCTGTTGTGGTCTGTCTGGCACGGACTTTGCCTGCTTGTGGGAGTCCCAGCCTGGTTCGGCTTGGGGAGGCAACCCCTCGCCTGCTGCAGTCTGCGTGGCTGGGGGCCCGGCCCAGGCCGGGCCACCTAGAGACTTGCTGTCCCCTGAGGTAGCAGTGGATTGGGTCAGGGATGAGGGGCACATGACCCATGTCAGGCCAATGAGACTCAGTTCTGCAGCCTTTACTGGAATGACCAGTGAGTCCAGAAGCACGGGTCAGTGCTGAAGACTCCATTCCTCCTTCCATCAGTCTGGAAAGGCTTTCTGAAGGTGGAGCTTCAAGTCATTAATTAATGAGAGGGAAGGGGTTCCAGCCGGCACGTCCATATGGGAGTCAGCCCCTACCGACCCAGTCCCTCGACATTAGCTGAAGACATACTATGCATGAGGTGGTTCCAAGAAAAGCCACAGGTGTTCTTCAGTGGTGTGTGGCTCGGCCAGAAGGTCAGGGTCCTCCCAGCAGAGGATGAGAGGTTTCCAAACACCCAACTCCACCGCCTGCTTGGGAATGCGACCAGGAACTAAGGTGAGTTCATCCCCAATGTGAGAAGTCATACCAATCACTCAGAGAACCACACACAGGACATCCCAGCTTCACAGGGGACTTTGGGATGATGCTAATTCTCCTGAGAGTCTCTACAGTGTGCCAAAGGGTGGCCTGAGAGTCAGGCTGGGTTCAAGGCCAAACCCTGACACTGGGCAGCTGTGTGACCTTGGACAAATGGCTTCCCTTCTCTGGCCTACGTGGTCTCTAGGCACCTATCCGATAAACTTGTTATTTCTAAATCAATTAGAGAGAAACGCTGAGGCCAGGAGGCTTGGAACAGGAGCCAGAGCATGTGGGGCTGACTGGTGACCCCTCAGGAGGGCGGCTGCCATCTGCTGTGTTTTCTGAGGTGCCTTTGCTGCTGGGTTCCAAACGCCCCATCGGGGCCACTCACCACTCCCGGCCCAGGTTCCTAATGCCGCTTGTCCCCTTCCGTCTCCTTCTGCTTCAGGCAGACCAGGGTGGGAAATGCTGCCGAATAAAGACAGAAATGCTTGCTGTTGCTAATGGAATCCCAGGAAAATGAAGCACGACACTGCACGAGCTAGTCAGCCTCATGTCACGCCTCTCACGGGGGCCCTGGAAAAGCATCCTAGGCCGGAGGGAGTCTGGTTTCCCCGGAAAGATGGAATTCTGGCGAGACTAGCTCCCCCGTGCAGACGCTGGATGGAAAGGCCTGTGCGTCAACCCAAGGCAAAGACCAAAACGTGACAGTTCCGTCCCGTGTCTCACACACATACACACATAGCAAGGCCACGTCGCGTCCCCACTTTTCAGAGGAAAAGCTGTGTGTGGGCTTCCACTTGGCCAGCTTTGGAAGATGCCACAACTCCTGGGCACTCTTAGAATGAAACTTGAACTCCGCACCTCCGAGGCCGACAAGGCCTTGGCTCGGGCCACTTCCTGCTCTGTGTCTGCTCCTCACAGCCCGCCAGCCGGCCAGGGTCCTTCCTGTTCCTCGAAGACTCAGGCTTGTCCCACCTGGAGCCTTTTACCTCCACGTCCCTTCAGTCTGAGAGCACTGTGGTGGGCCATCCCTGCCACCCTTCCAGGCTCAGAGTAACATCACACGTTCTGAGAGGTCCCCCTGAAACAGCCCCACCTACAGCAAGCCCCCCTTCTCTATTTCTCCTGGCACTTCTCACTGTCTGAGACCATGGCATTCACTGGTTGTTTGTCTTCTGATTCCTCCTGGCAGAAAACAGACGGTGTGAAGGCAAGCGTCCCATTGGGCATTCGTCACTGTGTCCCTATCAGAAACGGCGCCTTGTGGACCCTGCGAGAATCTCCTGGTGGCCCACACTGCCTGTGAACGGTAGGAAGGACATTCTCGGGGGTGGGTGTGGCCTGTCCAAGTGCTGTGGTCGGAACGTGTATGACCCTCCCACGTTCCCAGGTTGACACCTAACCCCCCATGTGAGGACGCGGGGCCTTTGGAAGGTGCTTTGTGAAGATGTGGAGCCCTCATAGAGGGAATTAGTGTCCTTGTAGAAGAGACTCCCCTGTCCCCTTCCACCTGGTGAGGACACGGAGAGAACACACCGGCTACGAAGCAGGAAGTGGGGCCTGCACCCCATTGCAATGGTGCCGGCACCCGGATCTTGGACTTCCAGCCTCCAGAACCGTGAGAAGCTGGTGTGTGTGGCCTGTGCGCCATCTGGTCTGACATGCTGGTAGGGCAGCGCCGCTGGACTGAGACACCACGTTGACTTGTTCTGAAGCCACCTTGCTAGGTCCTCGTGACACTGACAGATGGAGCAAGTTGTTTTGGACGAAGGTGCGAACCCCTGAGCCTGGCACATCGTTCTCTCGGAGGTCCAGCCTCTGCCTGCCTGCCAGCGCCTGTCCCGAGTCCCCCAGCCTCCTCAAGGGTCTACACACACCCCTCACCGTGTGGGCCCTCAGCTGTCACTGCTGCCCAGAACGCTGATCCTCAACCCTCTCCCTGGGTATCCCTCAACACCTTTTAATGTTCAAGCTTCAACAGTGTCACCATTGGGAGTCACTGCCAACCAAGGTGGAGTCACAGACCAGTGCTGCGCCCCTCCTTGCAAACACCACACCACTGTTCCATGTTTCTCGTGTCTCTTTCCAGAGATAGTCCAGTCATTTATTATAAAACACACATATTTTTTCTCCCATGAAAGATAGTATACAATATTTTTTTTTCTGGATCTTGCATATTTTCTCTTACCGTCATTTCTTGGAGAAGCTCCAAATCAATATACACTGGACTGCTTTATTCTTTTTAACTGCTGCATGGGATTCCATGGGGGTGGACCATAATTTATTCAGCTGGTCACTTTCTTTTAAAATCCTCAACCAAGGATATGTTTATTGACTTTGGAGAGAGAGGAAGGGAGCGAGGGGGAGAGAAATACCAATGTGAGAGAGAAACATCGACCGTTTGCCTCCTATCCATGCCCCAACCGGGAATCGAACCCACAACCTAGGTGTGTGCCCTGACTGGGGATAGAGCCACAACCTTTGGTGTGCAGGACAACACCCAAACAACTGAGCCACATGGCCAGGGCTCAGCCGGTCATGTTTTGTTGGGAACGCAGACTGCTGGCCCTTTTTCACTCTGCTAAACAACATGTGGGGGGCGTCTTTGTACAGGCCCACATCAGGCTTCTGCCCCTCTGACACCTGGCCAGTGGCTAGCATTCTACAAGATTCCCCCTAAGGGTCCCCACCCGGAATCCTTACTGAGTTAGACTGGCTACCTTTTGCGGCTTCTAGGCCACCTGCTTCACACCTGCCCTGCCACACCTACTACGATGCAAGGTATTTGTGCGTCTGACTTTCCTTGTGTCTTCTCATCTCTGTGTCACCAGCATAGTCCACAGTGCCTGGCACACAGTAGGCATTCAACAAATGTTTGTGAACCAAATGAATATCAAAATTAAGCCCCTGGCTTTCAGGGGATGCTAAATCTGGCTCTGTCCTAATTTGCTTATGCATCCTCACCTCCCGCGACCTCTCAGTGCCCACCCGGCTCAGTAGGGCCCTCTTCTCTTCTTGTCCCTGGGCTCCCTCCTCGTCCCTCTTTCTGAGTCCTGATGCTTCAGCTTCGCTCGTGCCATCTCCCCGTCGCTGAAGCCCTCTCCCATCCTTCAAGGCATGGGTCTTCCTCCTCTTCCTTCACCAGGGACGCTTCTGCTGAAATATCAATCGCTCCTTCTCCCGAACTGCTGCTGCCTTTATAGTCACTTTGGCATATTTCTTCAAGCTCCATTGCTCACTAATTGTTTCCCGTCTGTTGGTTTCGTGTCCCCAGATAGGCCGTGAGTTCTTTGAGAGCAGGGTCTTACACAACCCCAGTGTCTCCCACGGTGCCGGGCTTATGGCAGCTGCTCGGGTTTCTGTATCAGTAAAGTGATTGGTTTCTTCATCAATTGAGTCAGATCTTCACACAGATTGCTGGGAATTGTCCTCGGGACCCAAGGAGGTGCATCACAGTCCTCACAGCCTTTCTAGTGGGAGACATCAACCAGAAGTGGGTGGGAATTGGCTCTTCCCCACCCCACCCTACTTAGACTGGGCCTTTCGCAAGAGTGACGTGGGGTTTCATCACTCTGCAGGCCCCGTGGATCTGAATGCATCCCTGCTGTGGAAGGTGAACATCACCCGTGTCCTACCTCCCTGGCTCCTGGAGAGAAACGAATTCCCCAGAGAGAGTGGGATAAGCTTCACCCAGACCCCACGTCCAGTCATATTTCCAGAGATAATTTGACATGAGTCCGACTCAATCAGCCTTCATTTCCATCAAAAAGACAGGAAGCAGGCTGCCGATCCCATCAGAGTAGAATAGTTAAGTCACATCTGATAGAGCCAAAAAAAACATTTAACTAGGGTTGCAAGTGAACTCTGGAAGGAAAACAAAAAGAGAAGGAGGGGAGCGGAGATGTGTTTATCCCTGACCATCCCACCTGGAGGCTCAAATCAATTGAGACCGCCGGCTAAGGACGAGCCAGCCTATCAGAGGCCCCTAGAGGCACAGTGCCAACTGCAGGTGCAGAATTCAGCTGCGGCTTTGTTCTCCGTTCTTGGTTTCTACAAGTTTCTCATTAGTCCACATACCCCTCAAGGCTCTTGGGCTTATGGATTTTTCCCGACTACAAGGAGCAGGCCTTAAAGACATCTCCCTGGGCTCACGCATCTCGCGTCTCAAACCCCGGCTTTGGTTGCAAAACAAGGACTATCTGCCTAGTGTGAGATGCCTCTCCAGCCCTCTCTGATTCTGGTAGGATCACTCTACCTCCACCACGCAACAGGATGCTCTGATGTCTTCATTCGGTTGTATGCCAGGGAGTCCACCTCTGGCAGGCACTGGAGGCTCAGAGATGAGTGGGCAATGCCAGCCCTCTCAACCCTCCCCATCTAGAGGAGGGGACCATTGTGAAAACAGATTGGCACAGGTCAGGGTGCCTATCCTGCAGGCTGTGAGTGAATAGGATGCTTCTGTGCTTCCTGCTCCAAGAAGCAACCCTGACTGATTGTTGCCTGGGGGGATGGGAAGGGCTCAATGTGATGTCTGACCTTGGTCTTGAAAGGTGAGTGAGAGTTTTCCAGGAGAAAGGGGTGGAGCAGAGGAAAGTGCTCAAGGTAGAGGATATCAGATGTTGAAAGGGGCAGAAACAGTAAGCAAAGAAGTATGCCGAGAATGTTCCAGAAGACCCAAGATTCCAGGTGGGTGTGGCTGGAGAGGCCATGGCTCCTCAGGCTTTTAGAGGCAAGAGTTAAGCAGTTAATTTTCTCCCAGGAAGTGGCAGGGTGACAGTGCAGCTATCTAAGGAGAAGAAGAACAGGAACAAATTGACCTTTTTAGAAAGATCCACCAGGATGGTTTTGAGACCATCCTGCACCGGGGACCAGGGTTGGAGGCGTGGAGACCAGGGGGACTGGCCAATGTTGCTATTTTCCAGGCACAAGAGACGAGATGGGTGGAGTGGCGGTGGGGATGGAAAGGAGGAAGGACAGCTGAGACTCAGGGGACAGCAGTATCCTTCATGCTCTGGTCGTACGTGGTATATTGGTTCGGGCACAGATGGGCGAGGATGGCATATGATGCCAAAGGCTCCACTGAGATGCAGTGAGTGACTAGTGGTGCCCTTGATAGCAGTCAGGACTCGAGGAGGAGGTGCATACCTAGACAGGATGCTGGCGGCTCACGGTGGGACATGCCGGGCATCCAGGCAGCCCTGTGTGGTTGGAAGTTGGAAATCTACATGGAGTGCTCAGTATGAGAGGTGAAGGCAGAGGGTGGAGTTTGTGGAGACAGCCTAGGTAGGTGGCACCTGAAACCACGGGTAAGCGAAGGGTAAGACAGAAAAACAGGACCAAGCACTGGGGGCCCGTCAACATCTGGAGGCTAGGGAGAGGAACTGGCCACGTTCCAGAAGCCAGAGGAGTGAGTTTCCAGGAGAGGCAGGTAAATGGCAATGTATAAAGATTGAAAACCAGCCCAAAGCAGGAATCTGCGGCCTTTGAACACCCACCATCCCTCTTCTTGGGTCCCACACACCGGTTTCAAAACGAGCAAACTTGTAGTGCCGTTCGCCTGCGTGGCTCGGACCCTGCCACCGGCACCTTCCTGAGTCCACAGGTGGTCCCATGACCCAGGCTTGGCCAGCCAGGTGATCCCTGCTTTCTGGCCACAGGTTAGGGATAAAACTATGACTCAGAGAGGCCCCGAGAGTCCATTCCGGGACTTGAGTTGCAATCATTGGGAAAGAGACTTGTCCTTCCTGTGGGGGCTGAGGCTCTGTGAGATAGCAGAGCTCCCAGATCTCAATTTGTCACCTGCTGGGAGAGCGAGCCTGAACACGAAAGCAATGCGGGGAAAACAGAGCTGAGACGCAGGGACTCTTGTTGATGTCATTTACCCTCTGCATCCAGCTATGCCTAGATTTTTAAAAAGTCATTTGGGCCAACACATTTGCTTTTAAGCTTACGCTGATCTGATTTGGGTCCTGCCTCTGGTGACCGAAGGGGTCCTGACCCCTACAAGGCCACAATGCAGCTATTGAGAGGCTGCTGGTTACAAGAGCAGCGTCTGGAAGAGGCTCGAGTCCGTCCTGCACGTACACATCACTCAGAATTGGTCAGTGGTTATGGTCATGGGAAATAAAAAAACCAAACAAACTAGGAACGGATGAGCTGGCTGTGTCTCAATACCTGTCAGCATGAAAACACAAAGATTTCCTTTATATTTTTGAAGGGCTGAGTCATGCAGGCCAGCCCTGGCTGTGCACATCAAGTTATTGTTCCTGCCAAGGGACATGGTTAAGATGGGAAGGCTGATTTATTCGAGTACACATGTGTCAACATTAGCCTGGAGAGAGAGAAAGAGAGAAGAAAAAGAAGGAGAACTTTGCTGGCGTGAGCCATGACCAGAGGTCTCTTTCTTGGCCTCAGAGACCCAAAGCCACGAGGCTAGATGTTATTTGAGTTTGAAGCTGACTGAGCATGGGTGGTAGGGCGGGCCTAGGGGCCTAGGAGAAGACAGTCCTTTCCCAATGCCACAGATAAGGTTGGGGGACTTCACATGGGGATGTCTGAGACCCGAGTCTTAAGAAGGGCCAGGCACGTGAAGATGCTAGGTAGGAGGAAAGGAAAGTGCTAAGGTTCGAAGCATTGTAATAAGACCAGTGAGTCTGAGCAGGAGAGAGGAGCGTGGTCCAGTCTGTCTGTCTGTCCCACCTGGTTAGGCTCTTGCTCACCTGGTCTACTCTGGTAGGTAATATATTTAATCTCATCTACCCATCTGTCAATCCACCCATTCATCTATTCCACAAACATTTATTGCCCCAAACAGTAGGCAGCGCTAAGTCCTGAAGGAACTGCTCACCAAACTGGAGGGGAAGACCCTGGATCTAGTCAGAGAACACTGCAAGGAACCAACTCCTGGAAGGAAAAAGCTCACCGCTTGGATGGGGCCTGCTGGGAAGGCCCTCGAATGCCCGGTCTCCATCTCCACTGCGTTGGGAGCTCAGAGCACTGGGAAATGTTGACATGTGGGAAAAAAGGTTAATACGTGACTCTAGGATAAGTCTGATACAGTCTTGTACTATATTCTGATACAGCCAATTGGTAGCAGGGACCAAAGGCTTCAGGAGAAGTGAGGGGAGGAACACTTAACATGGAGACTATTCCATCAATTAGCTAAATTTTTTTCTGCCAACCAACAAGAGGCCATCCTCAGTTACTGTTTGTGATGGCCTGGCTTCGAGAGCGCCTGTTTTCTGCTGTGTGTCGCTGGGGCGGGCCAGGGAGCTGTTTCAGGGCCTCGGTCGGGCAGTGACACGATGAGATTTGTGCTTTGGAAAGGTTACCTCGGCCACAGGAGCAGAGGCTGGGTGGAGGGGAAGAGAGGGTGCTCGTTAGGAGGCTGTTGGAGAAACGTACATGAAGAAAGCCAGCGTTCGGGCAGAGGTGGTGGAGACTGGCCAGGCTGGGCACAGTCACTGCTACATTCTTAGAAATACCCACTGACCTGAATCGTCTGGTTAAAAACAAACCAAAAATGAATGGAGTCTGGGCAACACCAGACTGTTGTCTCTTCAGAGTCCCTCTGCTTGGGAGAGGCCTCATGGGAAGACAGACAGAGCTGAGGAGTGGCTTGAGGTTAGACATGCTCAAAATTTTGAGGATCCATTTGGGGAGACAGAACCCAAAGGTCCTGTTTCCTAAATCTGGCCAGAATCTGCGTGATATGTCAAACATGTGCAAAGGAGACATTCATGAAGCTTGGGGGGCTTTTGCTGCTCATCTTCATAAAAGCAGGACCTTTTATCAAGGGTCTTACAATAGATGCTAGAAAGGCCAAAGTTCAAAGGTATCCAGGGACAGCTGCTGAAACCCATCTTCTGCCTGAGAGCGCACCGCACACACATCTGGATTCCTGAGCCAGAGCACCAGGATCTCGGCCATGTGCTGGGAGAGGGCCCAGTTCCCACCACTGTACCCTCCTCTTTGGAGTATGTTGTGATGCCTTCCAGGGAGAGTGGAGCCCACGTGCGCCCTGTGTCAGCAAGATGGCTCTGTAATACACCAGGGTGCCCATTGATGGGACACTTCCTACGTGCTGGGCCCCAGAGAGGGCTCTGTGAACCCTGTCTCATCAGAACTTCCTCACCAGAGGCAGTGAGTCTCACCCTACTGACCCGTTTTGTCTAACCACGGACCTGCTAACACGTGAAACCTCCTCCCGAGCATGCCGCTGACTGGCTCAAGCTGGAAAAGTCTATGTCTAGGGTTCCCTTCCAAACGGATTAAGAGGACAAGAAGACAATGAAATACTTGTCTCCAAAAGTGACTTCTTGGATCCACTGGCAAAATGTTAGAAAGTGGGTATGAAGCCCAAGAAACAGGACACCCAGGCTTCTGGAGCTTGGGGAGTATTACAGAATCTTAGCCCAGGCCAAGAATGAGTCACAATGAAAGCTTTTAAAATATAAAACCATCAACCTAGATTTCAATTCCAAGGAAACACATACTTGGCCATGAGGGAACGCTTAAAAAAAAAAAAACAAAAAAAAAAAAAACAGGCTTAAGCCACTTGACAGGAAAATAAAACAGCCAAGGAACATTCAAATATAATGATTTACACCCTCCCTCTCCCTTCCCATCCCTCCCAATATGGGTCAGGGCGGACACGGAGGCCATCCCTGCCAGTGTCCTTGTCCTCTCCTGGCTCCCTGCTTTTCACTTAACACCATCTCAGCACACAGTCCTCAGCCGGGCCAGAGCTGCAGGTGCTGCCTTGGGGTTGCTATGCCAATCTGATGGATTCTTCACCATTTCCCTGGGCTTGGACTCTGGGTCTGCTTGTTTGAGATGGCTGTTTGAGGCATAGGAGAATGTTTCCTTCATTATTGACGTGGGCAAGTGCTGTTCATTTCTCTCAAAGAAACAGAGGCCTGATGGACTTCCTAAATGTAAAAACAAAACAAAACAAAACAGGATTGCCCTGGAATAAATATGTAAGACTGACCAGGAAGGGCAACCACCATCCTCTAAAACACCAGCCCAGGAATCCCTTTCCTGGGGAAGGGAATGAATGAATAACCATCTTAGGTAATATTTGCTCAGACCCTGGTAGTTTACAAAGGTTTTCACTTATCTCATTTGATCAACACAATAGCCCCCAAGAGGTAGACAGGGCACGGATTACAGGGATCATTAAAACCCCACATTTTTTTTTCCCTTCTTGGCAGATAAGGGCTGTAAAGACTTGAGGAAGGTGGGCGATTTGGGGACTAAATCGCGGGTCTCTCATTCATTCACACACATATTTTAAAAACATTTATCCGGAGCCTATTCCAAGGCAGAGGAAATGGCAGTGGGCACACAGACAAATAATGCACGGTCCCTGCGGAGGAGGGAGGTCACGTTCTAGCCTGCGGGAGAGAGCGAGGAGAGGTAAACAAGTCCCCGCTTTGCAAGGTGAAGAGTGCTTAAGAGAAAGGAACAGAGCGCGGGCGACATTTCTAATCTGATGATGTCACGAAGACGGGCTCAGTTGTTGTTTACAACGGTCTGTTCTCCGAAGCGGGGAGCAGGGGGTCCCAGTCAGGTGCTCGGGTCAACGGTCACTGGGGGGACCATATGCGGTGTGGGGACAGAGCTCCCCCTCCTTCGACAAATATGCAAAAATTTCCCGGGGTGCCGAACTGAACCGGGGGTCCACGCAAGGCTCCCCGAATGTCCCACGCAAGAGATAACTCAGGGTCTCTGCCTTGACAGCGGCGTCTTCGCGCCGCCACAGGCTGCAGCTCCGGAACGCGGGCTGCTCGCTGTCTGCGGCTCCACGCCGCGGGGTTCTGGGGCGCCCGCGCAGGGTCCAGGCCCGGGAAGGTGTGAGCCAGCGCCCCTGCTCCGCGCGCCACGCTCCGCCTCCCTGGCTCTGGCAGCTGCAGCCCCTTCCTCGAAATGAACGCGCCAGCCCGGCTCTCTGGCTCACCCTTCCTTGTTCTTTTATGTTATGCATTTTGATGTGTCTCCCGAACATATTTTAACATGTTTAGTGTCACAACCGACACACAGAAGCATTCTCCTTTAGAGAGCGGTGTATAGAGATACTCGGGGTCGCCGCGATTCGGCGGAGCCGGTTCGGGCCCCCGCCGTCCCCGCGCCGCCCGCCGGGCCCCTTTGTGAGCGTCGGCACCGGTTTGTTGTGGCTCACTTAGCCGGGCTCCTCTTCGAAAGCCCAGCGCTCAGCACACGGGAAACGCTCGCAGAGCCACACGTGTGTGTAAAGTTTGTGTCACGCAGGAACAGATACAGGGATCAGGGCCCGATCCCGGATTTCGGGGTGATTTTCCTTTGTTAAGACCTCACTCCCGAGCCCTGGCTGGCGGCTCCGCGGTGGTCTCGGCTCGCCCTGGAGGAAGCCGGCCGGCCGGCCCGGGCGCCCTGTCTCGGGGAGACGCAGCCGCCTCGCTCCGCGACCCCGACCAGCTCGGCCCACACCGCTCCTTGGCTGCGGCCTCGGCGGACCTCGTGCCTCCCTCGCGGGACGGCCTCCTGTCCCCCGCTTGCCGCGCTCGGGCTGGGCGGCTCGAGACCAACGCGGATCCGCGGAGCCCCTGCCTGAATCCCGCCGACCCGGGCCCTGGGTGGAGTGTCGGCGTCGCTGGCCGATCCCCTTGCCCCTCCTTGGCCCTGCCTCACCGCGGGAAAAGCGCGGCTGGAAAGCGGGGTGTGGGGTGGGGGCACGAGGCTATGACCAGCACGCGGGTGCGCGGGCCCACTCCGCAGGAAAAAGTTATTGGGGGGGAGGGGGGCTGTCAAAGTTTGGGGGATGTTTTCCACTTGAGATTCCACAACCCTATAGTGCCCCCTACAGAAAGCGGCAGCCGGGGAGGGCGGGCGCCCCCACGACCCCCGACTGCCGCCCGCGGCGCGGCCCAGCCGGCCTGGAGCTCTGGCTGTTGCTTTTGCCTTTTTTTTTTTTTTTTTTTTTTTAAGCTTGTTGTTTTTCAGATACATCTTTTTTTAGAATTGGGAAAAAAAAAAGGGGGGGAGCGCGAGCCGCTGCCTGCAGTGGAGCGTGCTCGGCCTCCAGAGGCAGTCGTCTCCAACTTTTCCTCTCCCGCCCCAACTCCGCGCGCGCCTCAAACTTCGGCCCTGCTGGAGCCCAAATTTGCCTGCCGCCCAACTCCACTCTAATGTGCGCGCCTAGGCCCCTGGCAGAGGTTTGCGGCGTGGGGGCCACACTCTCGAGGCTCAGGCCCGCCCGCTCGCCCGCTCCCCGCGGCTGGGCCCGCGTGGGGAAGGGGAAACCGGGCGCCCCGGGAGCGCCCAGGGAGAGGGCGGGGCGCTCCCGCGCCCTGGGGCCAGGGGGCAGGGAGCTCCCGCGCCCGGAACGTTGCGAGCAGGGCTTATGAACGTCGCAGGGGGGCACTCGCGAGGGACGGACAGGAAGAGGGCCAGGGGGGACGCCAGAACCCGGGACCACAGTACGGAAACGGCCCGGGGCTGAGCTGCACTCAGATCCTGGGATGGAGGGAGCCGGAGAAGAGGAGTGAGGAGGCCGGCAGGCAGGCCCCGCTGCCCTGCTGGAGGCCGGCGGCCTGTTGTGGCAGTCGAGGAGCTGGCAGTCCAGAAAGGGAAGGGGTCAGGAGGTCGGGCCTGGGCCTCAGCAGGCTCAGACGAGGCCCACGAAGGCAGCCCCAGGCGTCCTGGAGTTCAGGGCCCCGGCCTCGCCCGGTTGTCCAAAGAGGGTCAAGGCCAGGCCTCTAGTGGGGAAACTGAGTCAGACCCCGGCCTCAGGGCACGGCCCGGGGGCGCTTGTGAGCCAAGTTAAGAGCAAGGGACCAAGACGCTTGAGGGTCTCCGAGACTAAGGGGGGTAGGGGGCTTCAGAGCCTCCTAGTCCAGAGCTGGATTGGCGAGTTAGACGCTTGTAGATCCGAGGTTGGATTGGGGAGGGGTCTCCGGGAGGTTGGCCAGCTAGGCAAGGATTGGGGGGATTTAAGTGCTTAGAGATCGAAGGCAGGTCTTGAGGAGGGGGACTCAGACAATTGAAAGCTAGGTGGTTATTTGAGGAGGGGTCTTCGCGCTTGGGCGAGGCACAGCGCTGCTCCTGTCTGGCTCCGGGTGTGAGGCCTTGTCAAGAGAAGCTGCTGCGAAGGGTGGGCCGACTAGGCCAGGCCAAGAGCAAGAAAGTGAACAAATCAGGACTATAAGTGGGCGGGGGGCCCCTGAGAGGGGGGTCACAAAGGGTGAGCCATGGCCACCAGGCGTTTAACCGACGCTTTCTTGTTGTTGCGGAATAATTCCATCCAAAACCGGCAGCTGTTAGCCGAGCAAGTGAGTAGTCACATCACCTCCAGCCCTCTGCATTCACGTAGCAATGCTGCGGTGAGTCCCCGGGCGGCCTCTCCGACACACGCCTCGTGTGCACTGCGGCTCTGCCTGTCTGTCTGTCTCTGTCTGTCTCTCTGTTTAAAAAAAAAAAAAAAAGATAAGAGTAATACGGTAATGCGAGTATTCTCTTGGCATCTGTCACCCTGGAGGGGGGGGGGGGAATTAGGCCCCTGCTCCACCTCTGCCTTGCTCTCTCTCCCTCCTCACTTCCGCATCCCTCCCAATTCCTCGCCCCCGCACCCCACTGCCCCCCCGCACCCCCCCGCGATCGTCGTCACCGCACGACAATCCGCCTCCAATTTACATATGTTTTAACACTAAGATTTGGAAGCTTGGAGGCTTTCTGAAACCTTTTTGTTTCGTTTTGTTTTCACCCCCCTCCTGCCACCCCCCCATACTGAGCCTCACTTTGGTTCTGAGGGCCAGGAAGCGGGATCGCAGATCCAAATCCTTGCAAATGCACCACACCCTCCCCCCAAACGAAGAAGGAGTTGTGGGGTTTGGGGGGGTTGTTTTTTTCGTGGGTTTTTTTGCCCTTTTTCCTTTAATGGCCTCGCAGCCCGCTGTGTGGTCGTGGGGTCGTGTAACCCTATGAATAATTGCTTCACTGTTTTTCCTGGGGGCTCGTGTGTGTGAGACTAGAAGGTGCTGGGATCCTCGCTTTCTATTTCCCCGACAAGAAATTAAGCTTCTCCCTCCATTCGAACTTAAAAAAACAAAAACAAAACCTGTGTTTGTGAAAAGGATCCCCCAAATAGCACAGGTTTTTTTAATTTCATTAACCTGACCCTTCCTGTAGCCCCGCAGTAGAATCTTATCTAGGGAGGGCTCTCAAAGATGACATGTCTCTGTGTTTGTGTTGGGTGGGGGCTTCTTTCCCTTTGTGAGCCTCACGTTTTCTGCTGTTAAGTAAGGGGAGGGGGGAGAGAGGCTGTCTGCGTGACCTAAACAAGACAGTAATGATTAGCAGCTTTCTAATATCTGAAATGGAAAAGCGGGGTCATGAAACTCATTTGGGGGCGGGGGGGGGGGCTGCAGGCTGTAGACAGCCCAGGTTTGAATAGGAGCAGCCTCGAAGGAAGAAGGAATAAAGTCACCCCCTCCCCAAACCAGATCCTTGGGGATTAAACTGGAAATACACAGCTTTGGGAGTCTTGCACTCATTTTACCTCTTAGGGACTGTATTGCCTTTTCCTTTTTCTCTTTTTCTTTATGACTTTATCTAAATGCTGCCGGAAAATTATGCCATGTATCTTAATTATGGACAGGATGTCCACCCAGACAGGTTTTCCTCTTTGTAAAGTCACAGGTGGAAACTGTCTTTGGCCATTATTGCTCCTGTAGAAAAGCTAGTCCAAGCCGTGTGAGCAGTTTTAGGGACAAAATCACGTACACTCAGATAAACAATCACAGAAAACAGGGGTGGAGTGTGTTTAGGTTTTTACTTACTTAAGAATTGGAGGTTTTTTTGCATTTGCAAACTGAAATGGTATTGCACTGAAATGAGTGTAAAATAGAAACAGGCTAATTCCAGCACTAATTTTGAAAAGAATATTCTGAAATAAGCCAAGAATTAGAGAGTAGAAATGAAATGAAGAAAATTCCACATTGGAACGTGAGTTTTGTGAAAGAAGATTAAAAAATTGCATGTCCCTTAAATGGCTTGACTTCATGCTTCCCCGTAGGTAGGGAGAAAACCACGAGCAGTTAAAACCCAGCACTGTTGCTAAGGTGTCTGTTTTAATTGAATGAAAAGATATTTTTTGCTTTTAAATTTTTATAAGGCCCAAAACACTATGAGATGTTGGGTGACACGACGCTTTTTTATTATTAATCATGACAGTAATTAGATCAGACAGTTAAACACCCTGGGTCTGAGACTGGCAGCTTTTTGAAAGTGCATCTCGAAGTCAGGCCAGTTTTTAAAATGGTTTTCTAAGTTAGGCAGTTTAAAAAAATATGTGTATAGATATCAGCTAACTCACATAATTAAAAATTGATGCCTAAAGTGGACAATTTGGAAAAATAGATATGACAAAAAATGTACAGATGGGTAATGCAGACAATTTCTTGAAAATAGATTTCCAAATCCATCTAAAATGAAAAAATATATATCTATAAGCTAAGCCAAACAATTAAAAATTGATACCTAAGGTACACAATTTAGAAAAGTAGATCTGTCAGAAAATGTACCGATGGGCAAGGCAGACAATTTCTTGAAAATAGATTTCCAAATCCAACTAAAATAAAAAAAATACATATATATCTATATAAACTAAGTCAAACAATTAAAACTTGATACCTAAAGTGGACAATTTGGAAAAATAGATATATCAGAAAACGTACAAATGGGCAAGGCAGACAATTTCTTCAAAATAGATTTCCAAATCCAACTAAAATAAAAAAAATACATATATATCTATATGAACTAAGTCAAACAATTAAAACTTGATACCTAAAGTGGACAATTTGGAAAAATAGGTATATCAGAAAACGTACAAATGGGCAAGGCAGACAATTTCTTCAAAATAGATTTCCAAATCCAACTAAAATAAAAAAAATACATATATATCTATATAAACTAAGTCAAACAATTAAAACTTGATACCTAAAGTGGACAATTTGGAAAAA
This sequence comes from Macrotus californicus, assembly GCA_007922815.1. Classification (NCBI taxonomy): domain Eukaryota; kingdom Metazoa; phylum Chordata; class Mammalia; order Chiroptera; family Phyllostomidae; genus Macrotus; species Macrotus californicus. The sequence goes on from VMDR010003376.1 coordinate 73,163, forward strand.
TAGATATATCAGAAAACGTACA
>VMDR010003377.1:0-73197 GCA_007922815.1 Macrotus californicus
CTTAGTTCATGTCCATGGGTTGTACATATAAGTTCTTTGAGTTCTCTGTTTCCTATACCATTTTTTATTTCTCACCGTCTATTCTATGCCTACTAATTATGCTTCTTCTTCCCTGTGCCTTTCCCCCCCATTCCTCCCTTCCCCCTCCCCACTGAACTCCCTCTGTATGATGTCCATTTCTCTGATTCTGTTCCTGTTCTAGTTATTTGCTTAGTTTGTTTTTGTTTTAGGTTTGGTTGTTAATAACTGTGAGTTTGTTGTCATTTTACTGTTCATAATTTTTATCTTCTTTTTCTTAGATAAGTCCTTTTAACATTTCATATAATAAGGGCTTGGTGATGATGAACTCCTTGAACTTGACCTTATCTGAGAAGCTCTTTATCTGCCCTTCCATTCTAAATCCAAGCTTTGCTGGATAGAGTAATCTTGGATGCAGGTCCTTGCCTTTCATGACTTGGAATATTTCTTTCCAGCCCCTTCTTGCCTGCAAGGTTTCTTTTGAGAAATCAGCTGATAGTCTTATGAGAACTCCTTGTAGGTAACTGTCTCCTTTTCTCTTGTTCTAAGATTCTCTCTTTATATTTAATTTTGGGTAACTTAATGATGATGTGCCTTGGTGTGTTCCTTTTTGGGTCCAACTTCTTTGGGACTCTCTGGGCTTCCTGGACTTCCTGGAAGTCTATTTCCTTTGCCAGATTGGGGAAGTTTTTCTTCATTATTTGTTCAAATAAGTTTTCAATGTCTTGCTGTTGTTCTTCTCCTTCTGGCACCCCTATAATTCGGATATTGGAACATTCCAGGTTGTCCCAAAGGTTTGTAATACTCTCTTCACTTTTTTGAATTCTTATTTCATCATTCTGTTCTGATTGGATGTTTATTTCTTCCTTTTGTTCCAAATCGTTGCTTTGAGTCCTGGTTTCCTTTCTGTCACTGTTGGTTCCCTGAATATTTTGCTTTATTTCACTTTGGGTAGCCTTTATTTGCTCTTTCATTTTGCAACCAAGCTCAATCTGTTCTGTGAGCATTTTGATTACCAGGGCTTTGAACTCTCCATCAGATAGGTTAGCTATGTCCTCATTGCTTAGTTCTCATTCTGAGGTTTTGCTCTGTTCTTTCATTTGGGCCATATTTCTTTGTCTCAGCACACTTGATAAGTTGTAAGGAGGCGGAGCCTTAGGTATTCACCAGGGCAGGGCAACCCTCCTTGCTATGCTGAGGAGCTATCTGCGGGGGAGGGGACAGAAAGGGAACAATGCAGCTCGCCTGCTGGTCTCCAGTGCACTTTCCAACGGACTGGGACTCTCGTGTGAGACTGGGAGTCTCTCCCACTGAGGCTACCACTGTAGTCCACTTTCCCTTTAGGTCAGCCCTGCCCACCCGGTCCGCCTACTCGCTGCGGTTTTTCTCAGTCAGCTGTCCCGCGTGGTCTGCTGCCTTGCCGGTCTGGTTGTTCTGATTGATTTTTTCTTTAATCCCTTGGTTGTCAGAGTTCCATGCAGTTTGATTTTCTAGTGCTTCTGGTTGTTTATTGATTTTAGATTGGTTGTTATCCTTCTTCTGGTTGTGTGAGGAAGTGACAGATTTCTACCTGTGCCTCTATTTTGGCCAGAACTCCTAATTAAAAGTTCTGAATTCAGAAATGTAAAAGAAGTGACAGAAAAAAACAACTTCCTTCAACTTCTTCTTTTCACTAATGATTTCATTACACAACATTTTCAATTCAAATTTCAACTATGTTGAGGCCATTTGAAATGAGTTCCCTGTATAGAATAGAGGACCTAATCAATTTCTTCAACATATGCTCTTTGGAACATAAAAGTATCAGAAGTGTTTTGAAGGTAGAGCTTTTGAGGAAATTCCTAACTTTTCAGATTGGTCCAAGTAGTGTATTTAAAAAATAAGATTCAAGTCTCTTAGCTGGTTCCCCAGAATTACCTTCTAGTTCCCTGGAGTCTCATCTGGTCATTTGGGAGCAGCCGAGAAGGAAGAAAAGTATGAACTGACTGTATGGCTACCCACCTGCCACTTCATCACCTAGAAACCATGCAAAGGCCAGGTTTCTCAATTGCAGCCAACAGAATCCACCCAGATCACTTAAGCAGAGTTAGCACAGAATTTCCAGGAGGACCAGGGAACTAAGCTTGATACTGCACACTCAGGAATAAGCAAGCAGAAGAAACACCAACCACACAGTGAGACTCTTCTAGCAGAAACCTCCCTGCCCTCTCTGCCATGTACTCAGGTCACATGCTGCTGGGACCAGAGAGGAGAGCCTTGGCCACAGCTGCCACAGAGCAAATGCCTCCATCTCCACATGTGCCAGGAGATCCCACTTCCCCTCATTTGTATCACTTTCCATTGCTCACTGCTGTCTTCCAGGTCTCTCAGGGATGCATGTGTTTGGTATAATCTAGAACACTTGCCTATTCCCATAAGAATGCAGACTATGATTGGTTCCAACTGGAGTCCAACAAGGGCTCCTTAGAGGAGTCTGGGCAGGGTGGTTTTCCCTTTTAGCCTTAGAGATAAGGAACATATGCTAGACAACATCAGAAATGATTTTTGAAATAATTTGCAGTACCCGTCACAGACAATTAACTAGAATCACCAAAAAAAAAAATGATCTTCCCAAATCACCAGTCTCCTCCCAACATTAGTTCCACTCAGAAGAAATATTTACCTGGGTCTTGCCTACATTTCCCCAGCATTGTCCTTTTAGGCACTTCCTCTTTCGGAACCAGTTCAATGTCATTATGCACAGAGCATATAAGTAAGCATCTAAAGCCAGTAGCCTTGGAGGACCCTTACTTTCCCATGGAAGGCCCTTGGACACCAAACAGTTAAGCAGTCACTTGTAGGTCAGTGGCCTTGCTTTCCCTGATTTCTTGAGACCTCTTTCATTTAAGGCAGATCATGGATCAGAGGTATTTCTTACTTTTAGAGCGTACTATGAGATAACATAAAATGTCAATAATGGTGATGCCATCCATTGTCTTGTTTCATGGGCTGGTGGTAGGGACAGAGGTGGTTTTAAAAAAAGTTCTTAGGACTTTCTGTTTCCGGTTCCTCATGTAAGGACCTTGGAAACTGCTACTCTATAAGCAAGAAAAAGCTGAACAGACCGAAAAAAATCAACAACTCTTCTTGGATGTGTAAGAGAAGTGAGCCACAGGGCACAGTTGCCCCCTAGACTGGAGGGACAGGTGATTATGGGGAGTCCTGGCTTACCAGAGCAGAACAGAGACTTCTGTGGGAACCAGTGTCGGTGGGGGAGGGACTGAAACTGTAATTCAGTTTCTGGAGACTCTGTGCAGACAACTTTGACAGTGGAACATTCCAGAGGGACCTAGCCACTGGGTGGGGGACCCACAATTCTGTAAGATTTACCTCCAGAGGCTTGATCGAGTTTTCAAAGTAAATAAGGAGAAAAATCCTCTAGTGCTTCTGACAGTGGGAGGGAAAAAGGAAACATTTTGAAATATACCAGAGCACTCTGTTCTTTTAAAAAAAAGTTTATTTATTGGTTTGAGAGAGAGAGAGAGAGAGAAACATCTATTTCTTACTTCCACTTACTTATGTATTCATTGGTTGCTTCTTGTATGTGCCCTGACAGGGTAAGGAACCTGCAACCTTGGCATATCAGGATGATTCTCTAACCGACTGAGCTACCTGGCCAGGGCTGGAGTGCTCTACTCTTAACAAGGCCTGCTTTCAGGGAAAGCTAGTTAACTACAGCCTAACCTGCTGGGGTCTTATCAGAGCCTAATTGATCAGGAAGAAGGAAAAAAACAACTCCAGCCAGCTCTAGGCAACCTGTCCCACCTAAGGGAAAGAAAACTGAGAAACTTGTGTGGCTGTCACAGTCCAGGTGCACAGTCTTACTACAGACTAATCCCAGGACTATATAATACCTGCCGTTCCCCACACCGCATTATTAAAGGCCCATTTATACTGTTCCTTTCACCTAGCACAATATGTCCAGCTATCAAGAAAAAAATGGCAAAGCATACCAAGATGCAAAAACCACAATTTGAAGAGACTGGGGAAGCATGAGAAAAAGATGACAGAGATGGTGGAATTATCAGACCAGAAATTTAAAATACCTGTGACTAATCCCCTAAGGGCCCTAATGGATAAAGTAGGTAGCATGCAAGAGCAGATGAGCAATGTGAGGAGAGAGACAGAAGTCTTAAGAACTAAAATGTGATTCTAGAGATCAAAAGTATTGTAACAGATAAGAAAGAAATTCTTGGATTCAAGATGGTGGCTGAGGGTGCACTCCATTGTTTCAGAGATCCCAGGGCCACAGCTGGGGTGATGGGGGGGGGGGGTCAAGGAAAACCAGCGTTCTCTCATCTGACTTGGAGAGCACAACGTGACACGGACAGTGACTGGTTTCAGTTGGACTCGAACCAGAAAGGGTTCTGATGGTTGAAACTAATATTGCCATGACCTCAGGGATGAATCTGACATCTAGTGTGACAATCTTACCATATAGCCCAACTCTATACAGGAACTGCATTCCCTGAGATAGATAGGATGATAGCAAATGTCTAATCACTTCAACTTTTGAGCCAGGAATCTGCTCAGGTATATTGGTTCATCTCACAGCTGTGAGCTGGGCCATAGCTGGCAGTGGAGAGCCTGTGTCTGATCTAGAAGAATGAAGACCAGTTAAACCAGGTAAGATCCAAGCTACTGATGGAGAAGTGAGACCTTTGGTAGTTCCGGTCCCGGTCTCCCTGTGTCTTCCTGTGTCTTCCTTGCCCTTCAGCTTCTAATAAGGCCTGAGCTCTGACACACCTTAGTCCTACCCTAAACCAGTTTCACCACAGGGCTGCAGTAGGCGTTGATGCAAAACCCAGAATTGCTCTTGGGTATCACCATTTGGGTTGTCCGTGGAGGACGGGGACAGGGCTGGTCCTCTTGAAAACAATAAGACAACTTGTAGCCTCTCCCTGCTTGTGGGAGTGGAGAATTCTGGAGATAGAAAGTAGCTGAAAGTTGATATATAGACTTTTTTTGCTTCTATTAAACAATTAAACAAAGCTGCTTTCTACTGAGAAAGAAGAAAAGGGAGGGGTAAAAGGAAGCAGAGAAAACAGAAAATAATCTTAGCAAATGGCTAATACAGTTGTGGCTATTTGGGAGAAATATTTGGTTTATTCTCTTCCTAACAAAAAGTAGTGGTCGTTGGGCAGACGGAATTTAGAAAGGCAGACAAATTACATATTATTGTTGGAGAAATTCAAGCCTGAAGAAGGAAATGCTCAGGGACTGAGAAGACATATTGCCTAGTGCCTATTTCACCATCTTCCAGGATGTGTTTGCCTTTGAAGTCTGCACACTGAAGAATGACTTTCACACTGAGACAAAGGTGAAGGAAGTCGACTCTTATTAAAACATATTCTAGCAGAATCTGAATTTCCATGCCACTTTTAGAAAATGTGCTTAATCAGACAAATGATTCTTCATAAGTCATTTCTAGCTCTTATGACCACCTCCTTTGGTATGATGTTTGTGTCCTAGAATCTTGCACAATATAGACTCGAAGTTCCCAGGTGATAGAATCCATGATTGACCCACTTTCATAAAAGTGAAAAAAATTTCCCACATCCGTGTTCTCCACACCACCCCTATGATTCAGAGTTCTTCAGAAATCAGTAGGAGAGACGGTGACAAGCACCCTTAGTTCTTCCCATCCCCAGCGTGTACACCGTCCTTCCAGGTGACTCCTAGTCTTTCATTTGTGTTTCCCAGGCTCCCTGGATGGCAGGGACAGAGGCACTGTCAGGCTGGCTCAGGTAGGTGAGGTGCGCCGAGCCCACCACGTCAGTAAAGGAACCTGTCACTCCCGGGTGACAGACGAGGAGCAGGGACCCTGGAGCTCCTTCCCTGGTACAGCACAGCTCCTCAGAGCACTGCATCTCCTCTGCAGGGGTCGACCTTCACCTTGGCCTGGCCTCTCTTTCTGGGTCTTCCTGTTTCTCTTTATTATCCATCTCCTCTCTGTCTTGCCAATACCATCCTCTCCTTTAAGACCCATCTTTCTTATAATGTCAACTTGCTTATGGCTTTCTGTGGCTTCTACTTTACTTTATACCTCCTTTCTCTGCTTCCCTGCAGCATGGGCTCCCACAGCCTGAGTCTCTCCTTTCTCAAGTCAAGTTCCCAGGAGTGCAAACCCCACTGGCCCAGCTCTTTCCCTTGGCTGGTCCATGGAGTGGCCACACAGAGGTGGCATCACTTGGATGGGGGTGGGGTCCTGTGATAGAGCACATGCTGCCTAGGTCTTTAAAGGTAGTGGGGCCTATGGGAGCACCAGGGACTAGCATTCCTTGATCTATTATTTCTTTTGAACTGAATCCATAACAATCTCTGGATCACTGTTTGTGACAGAAATGAAATCTAGATAGTGAGCGCTAGTTTTCCAATCTAATCAAAAAGGAAACAAATGGTAAGGTCTGAATATTGATTGCCTTATTCTCTATTACTAAAGAACTTGGGATAAGATCTACCTGTTAACCTGCCTCTTCACTTTACCATGCTTCATTGTAGTGCCCAGAATTCTCTTTCCTCCATGTTCACCTGGCCAAGCTCAAAGTCCATTTTCTCCAAATTGAGGAGCTCGACAAATCCACACTGAAATGAGCAGAACCCCCGCCCCCCCCGCCACATATCACCTTGGTACTTTCAAACTCAGCTGTGGACACTGCATTAGCAACCCCCTGAGATCCAGGCTTGGGAAATCTGGACCTGCAAGTGCCTGCAAAGGCAGAGCATGGGGGCAGTTTTGTATCAGTTAGGTTTTACTTAGCTTCACTTGTCTGAGGCTCGTGCAGTGAGGATCATGAACACTCAAGGGTATTTTCACTCATCTGTTGGTGTTACTGTTTTTCCTGTTTCTCCTAGCTCTGGCCTGCCCTTGTGTTTGTTAAAGGTTCTCCCCACTTCCCCTCCCCCCACTGGACACACAGTTTTTCCATTGAGGGCACAGTGTTCCATCCAGCTGGGAGAACCTACCCCATGGAGCATGTGACATGACAGGGAGGAACATTTATTAGACATAAGTGGTCTTTTATTTCTGCTTACCTCACTAACCTCATCCCCAGCTCCACCTGGACTCTTTAATACGTGCGCCGCGGGCCCCAGCGTGGTACACCTCCCGGCTAAGCTTCTGCTCCTGACTTCTGTCTGGGATGCATTCTTGTTCCACCTGCCCTTCCCAGTTTTCGATGGTACTTCTCTGAGAAGCCCAACCTGATTCCTCTCTCTCCAGGACAGACTGTCTTCTCTGCCACCCACACCATGTGTTCGCAGGGCAGCCAATGCTTTTCCTCTCTGTTGTAACTTCTGCTAATTTCCTCAAGTGAGGAATCCAGAGCAAAGTCCCCATGGCGTTTGGCAACTGGAAAGTGCTCAGTGCCTATTTGTTGAATGAATGTTGAATGTTTGAGCTTGAAACTTGACTCTGGGCAGTGGAGTGTTCTCACCCATTCTGGATTTGGGGTGACGTTATGAATTCTGGTGGGAGTCCCTTGTGATGCTTCATTAATAACAATGAGCTAATATTTCTTAATTATTATGTATCAGTGCGCTATCAAGTGCTAAGTGCCTCACAGGTTGTTATCTGTCATTCTTTTCAACTGAGATAGAGACTGTCCTAAATTCTCCTCCATTGACTAGGGAATCGGGCTTAGGGAGCTGAAGTAGTTTCCAGGGGTCCTCAACCTCCGGACCATGGACTGGTCTGGGCCTGTTACAAAATGGGCCACATAGCAGGAGGTGAGCTTGAATATAATGCTCTTGAATCATCCTGAAACCTTCTCCCCTCTACCAGTCTGTGGTAAATTGTTTTTCATGAAACTGATCCCTGATACCAAAAAGGTTGGGGACCTCAGGAGACCACCCAGCAGGTAGTGGCTGTGGCAGAGTTGGAACCTGGACGGTCTGGTCCCAAAACTCTCTGCCTTAAGTGATACCTGCTGCCATCAATCCCTAGAGCTCCAGTGCTCAGCTCTGGCTTAGAGACCCACAAGAGACTTAAAATGCAGCTCTTTATGCCTTACAAATCTCTTTGCTTTCCACTAGTAATCTTGAAAGTGTCTCCAGCTGAAAAAAGACAAAAACCAAAAGAACAAAAAACCAGGATGTCCTGCCAAGAAAGGCATGGCATTTAAAAAAAAAAAGTGTAATTCTTATTTATATGTGTAAATCCAATTTCTATTTTCCCTCTTCTGTTATTTTTCTATGCCTTTTTTGTTATGCAAGTTAATACCAAAGTGTGTTTCTCTTTCTCAGAGACCCACATGAATCAGGAGTGCAGAGAGTAACCTGTGAAAGGCTTCTTTACTGCCTGCTCGCTCGCTGGGCCATTCCACTTTCTTCCTCAGACATAACAATTGGTAACGGTTTGGAGTGGATCCTTCCAGGCCTTTCCCTGTGCATGCACATACACATATGTGGCCATGGAATGAAGTTCTCTTTCCGCATCATCTGTGCGTGTTTTCCTCAGTTTTTTTTCCTTTTAGACACTGCATCATAGGGATCAGTCTCAGGCTGTTTAAGAGCTTCATACTGTTTATGTCCTTTAATATTTCCCTTACTGATGGAAATATGGGGAGTTCTCAGAAAAATTGAAAATGCCAGCTAGCTTCTTCTTTTCAAAAAATGTTTATTTTGCTCTAAAAAATGCTCAAGGAGAGTGCTCATTCATGTTGAGGTGTGCAGCTCCTTTTGACACACGCTCACAATCAGTGGCACTCACACTTCCTAGAATGTGGAATGCAGTGCACTCTGTTTTGGTAAAATCAGTGACTCACAATGCCTCTCCCCTCCACCTCCCTTCCCAGCTGAGAGGGGCCCAGTCTATTATGCTCTTGGAAGTAGCACAGGATGTTGTTACACTTGGCTTCCCAGTTGCACAGTGGTTTCTGAATTAGGCCCAGTGCTAGCAAAGCCCTTGTTCGCTCTTCAGATGCTGACCATGGATTGGCACAAAGGGATTGCTACCTGTGCACTCAGGGCTGACAGGTGTGCATGTACATGCATGTGTGGTGTATGTGTGGCATATGTGTGATGTGTGCATGTGTATTGTACATCTTGTGTGCACACGCACAGTGCATGTGCTGCCTGTGTGCATCGTGTGTGTTGTAGATGTGTGGTGTGGCACATGTGTGGTGTGCATGTGTGTTGCATGTATGTTATGAGTGTGGCGTGTGTTGTCTGTGCCATGTGCACAGTATGTGTGTTGCATGTGTGTCATGTGTGTGGCATATGTGTTGTGTGTATGTTATGAATGTGGTGTGTGGCACATGTGTGTTGTGTGTTATGAATGTGCTATGTGTGGCATATGTGTGGTATGTATTATGAGCGTGGCATATGTGTTGTATGTGTTATGGGCACGGCATGTGTGGTGTGTGTGGCATGTGTGTTGTGTGTAAGTGTTATGAGTGTGGTGTGTGTGTTGTGAGTGTGGGGGGGTGTGGCATATGTGTAGTATGTGTGTTGTGTGTATGTGTTATGAATGCGGTATATGTGTGTGGCATATGTGTGTTGTGTGTATGTGTTATGAGTGTGGGATGTGTGTGTGGCATATTGTGGTATGTGTGTTGTGTGTATGTGTTATGAGTGTGGTGTGTGTGTGGCATATGTGTGGTATGTGTGGTGTGTGTATGTGTTATGAGTGTGGGATGTGTGTGTGGCATATTGTGGTATGTGTGTTGTGTGCATGTGTTATGAGTGTGGTGTGTGTGTGGCACATGTGTGGTGTGTGTGTTGTGAATGTGGCGTGTGTGTGGCACATGTGTGGTATGGCATGTGTGAGTGGAGACACTGGCCCGCTCCTCTACACTGGCCCACTCGTGTGGTCGTAGGAGTTCCGGGGGAAGGAGTTCCACACAGGGGTGATGCAGTAAAGGGACACTGTTCCCTGACTCACTCCATTTCATCACTCTTGTGACAATTATTTCCAAGTCCAGAATGTACCCAGAGCTGAAAGGACAAGTATTTCCCCTTCTGTGTAGACCTACTGCAAGGAAAATGAGTGCCTTCAGATGAATCTGCAAACATAGAATCTCCCTGTGGGGGAAGCTTGAGGAAAAAAGCTTGCTAGGACATATCATTAGAGGAAATGTTACTCAACGTGTAGTTTGCAAATAAGTTTTGGTGATTAATTTCATGTGAATTAGTTGCTTAAACACTTGGCTTGGAAGGCCTTCTGGCCACACTCTTTTTCACCGTCAGAGGGATCCACTCCATTGCTGTCACCAGCCCGATGTTGATATTTTTTTAAAACTTTGGTACAGAGTTACAATTTTCTCTTCCATTAGCACCTTGAGTTTTCCATGAGAAAATTCCCTTTCTGTTTGTGTCTAGTGCGGCCCAGTTACTTGTTCATTAATAGCGGTGGAGGCTGGAGCTGAGTTTCTGCACTGCCGCAGGCGATGACCTAAGCTGGCTCTTGGGACACTAAGTCTAAAATTGGGTGTCTTATGATACTAGAATGATCAATTTTCAGGGGAAAACTATGGGGAATTGAACTTTGGGACCATGCTCACACAATTTTTAAACTTTCCTTCCTTTCTTTCCTCCAAACTTTGGAATACTGCTTTTTTCCTCCCCACGAGAGTTTGAGTATTTAAATTCTATATATTACTGCCTTCTCCTTTTTTAAAAAATGGTTTTTGCATGTTGCATAAATAATTCATCTCACTTTTTTACATTGTAGACACATGCCGTGTAGAAGGTGAAAATCCCTATGTCTCTTTCAGACCTGAGATTGTTGTTCTTGGGTCTTCACCTACTTTTATTTCTCCCAGACAATGAAATTTAAAAATAATCCATACAGAATATGGAGCTAAATTCATGTATTAATGTAAACATTCATAAGCAGTAGTGCAAGTTTCCAGGGTGCGAATATCTCCTGAAGCAAGTAACAAGAGAGAAAGGAGTGTGCTGAGCTTAATTTCAGTGACCTTTCAGTGATGAAGTACATCATGTTCCTTTGATAATATACTGAGGGAATCTGAATTCTTTACTCTGTCTTTCTTTTGGGCTGGTAACCGGTGACCATGGACATGAGAAAGTAGATGAAGATGACAGTATTAATCCTCAAAACACGGCACTTCAGGAATACTTCTTTCCTCTCTAAAATGTGCCTCTTGGCAGGAAGGCTCCATCTGTAAGGACCACCCTGAGCCCTGTAGCTTAGCCTCCTGGGTGGCGGGCCTTTGCCAGGTCCCAGTCTATCACATCAAGACAGACAGCGGTCAGGGCCTTGGCTCCTCCCAGTGAGCTTCTTCCCGCCTGGGGACAGACGGGCTGGTCTTCTGACTGTCTGCTATTGTCATCGACCACGCTAGACAGGTCTTCTGAACAGGTGCCTGCAAGGGTCTCTTCTGGAAGTGATGTCCCTTCCCCCAAATGATCCCAAGATCAGGGCATGCCAAAGGGCCCAGAGGTGTGGTCTAGTTCATCAGCTGAGTTAAAAACCATCAACTTTATAACCCAGTACCTGGTGTCAGTCTTGGCTTCCTACAGCCTGGCTACGGGACTAAGCGGTCTCTCTTTCCTCCCAGAGTGCCTGCATTTTTTGAGGATGGAGTGAATGTTTGTGTTTTCATGAGGCCATGCGAAAGGAATGTGAATATTAGAAAAGAGCCCTATTTGTTAAAATGATAATTGCTAGAATGCTCTGGAGCCTTCCATATTTGCTCTTCTATGGTCTTATGAAAGCCCCAGGAGTGGGGCAGTGTCTGACCCCGATGACTTGGACTCTCCAAGCCCTTCCAGATGACAGAAATTTGCTGTCATTTTGGTTATAATTTTCACTAATGACTTGGATTTCCCTTTGGCCACCAAATATTGCAAAGCAACTGAATTTTACAGCATCCAAGAGCTGACCAGCCCCATGGCAATTGCCCAGGCTAACTACATGTGAGCAACCGTGTGAATAAAATAATAAACAAGTGTATAAACATGCATAATTTATTTGAATCAATATTCATGCCTGATTACACCAGGGCCGTTTCAGATGTTTGAAAGCCAGGCCTGGCTGGCCCCTGCAGACGCCCCCTGCAGTAATTCCCTCAGGAAGTGAGCTCACCTCCCCTCTTGGAAGTTTATGAAATGCCGTGTTCCTCCTGGTGCCAACTCTGCAGGATTGGGGTCAACCGCGAGTTTCAGTTACTCCTTGTAACTACCGAGAGAGTCTTTGAGAGCAAGTTTGCCTCCTTGTGCCTTTACATTTGTTTCCTATCGTACAGATAAAGTAGGGGGCAGGGTGGGGCCCACAAATGAAGAGGCCAGGTGACGAGAAGGAAAAGGAAGGAATGAAAAAGAGCACCCGTGAGAGCTTGGTCCCTCGAGTGCTCTCTCTGGGCCAAGTGAAGGCCCAGCACTGTGGTTTAGGGGAGAGGCTAGCAGTTTAAAACGTCTGCATGTGTTCCCTTTAATAATCTGAAGTTGTCAGTCTCCATTAACCGAGACCTCCATGCTGAGCAGCATCCTGGCCTGCTTGGTGGTCGAGTGTGAAGTCAGGTCAGGTCAAGTTGGACCTGGCTTGAATCTGTCTCTGCACCTCACAGGCCGTAGGGCCGTGGGCCACTTACTGAACCTCTCTGTGCCTTGGATTTCCTGCCAGGGAAGGATGACAGTAGGCCTTCCCCATCATGCACTGTAAAAAATCTTAGAAGAAGACCTGGCTCATAGAAGAACACATGGGGAAACCAGCAGGAAGCAGTGAATTCTGGCTCCATGAGGCTCTGTGCACACACTCTGGGCAAACCCATGCTGGGATGAGGAGGACAGCCCATTGTTTCCATGGGAAACAGGTTCAGAAGCTTAACAAAAGCTACTGTATTCTTTTGTCCTGTGACCACCCCTTCACCCCACTTTTTACTTTTCTTCTATGGCACCTCAGAGGTTGGAGACAAGCTCTCATCTTTCAACAAGGTGTAGATCTTGGCCTGGGCTTGGCACCTACACATTCAAAGGCCATCCCTATCTTCACCCCATGGTAGTAACACAACGTGGAGATCTCTCCGACATTCAAGGAGCGATTATATTTTCTTCTTGTTTTAAATGCATGAATCAAGTTATCACGACTTTTTATTCTTTTAAACTTTTATTGAATTTATTTGGGTGACATGGGTTAATAAAACTGTAAGGAGCATATTTCTAATCAGCGACTACTTTCCCCAACTGTCCAACATGCTTCTAGATTGTCTCACCCTTTTGCTTCTGTGTCTCCTGCCTTCAGGCCACCAGTGAAAAGGAAATTTTTCCCTAAGGCTTAGGGTTTGGCACTATTAACACGTTGGGTCAGATAATTCTGTGTCCTGTGCATTGTCGGCTATTTAGCAGTGTGCCAGGCCTCCACCCACGAGACGCCAGAAGCATGCTTAGCCCAGCTGTGACAGCCAAAAGTGTCTGCAGACATTGCAGATAGAGGAGGGAGCAGAACCACTCCTACTTGATTGACACCGTCCTCAAGGAATGCAAATGGCTTTTAATGTTCTAAACACAAAGAGTGGTGGGTGCACATGTGTGTGTATGTGGAGGGAGGGGTGCCAACAGAAGGGTTCTGTAAGGCAATCCAAAGCCAGGTGGTTGGAAGTTCTCTTATTTCTAGGGCAAGTTCAAGGCTTCCTTCTCTTCCCACTTTCTACCCAATTCCATGGTCAATGAAGAGGCATTCTGCAAACAGGTCAAAGACAAAGTGGAGTCCTTGAGACGGTAAAATATGGGACCATTGAGGTGGTGATAGAGTTTTGAGTACAACTTTAGAAAGATTAATGTGGCTGTTTCTTTGCTGTCTTTCCTATTAGGAGTGTGGCTGGTAAGGTAAGACTCTGGAGAAGCCTTCAGGGCTGGACAGCCAGTTGGGGTTGGAGTGGGCCTCAAGGAAAGTGGGTATAGAGCTGGCAAGCTCTTCCCTGCCTGGAGTGGGTTGTGATGAGGGAACCTCCACCGTGCTCCACTTCAGAGAGGTGCTGTCTCTGGAGACATGACCACCTGATCAGATGCTCTGGGCCTGCAATGGGAGCACACAGAGAGAAAGCAGCTACTGGAGAGTGGCAGAAGCAGACACACACCTGGGAAGAGGACAAGAATGACAAGCTGTGAGGCAGCAGAAGCCATGAGATGCAGATACAGAGCCTAGAGTAGAAAGTAGAAGCAGGGACTCAGGAGCTAAGGTGACAAGTAGCTTTGAGAGGCCCCTTGCCTGTTAGAGCTGCTGTGAATGTGGACTGGCAAGGAGTAAGTAAGACTCCACTTCTCAACGAGGTTTGATGACGTCAGTTCTTCCTCACTTCCCTGTGCATCCCTACAGTAAACTCCCAACAGACTAAGCAACCTGATTATGCGGGAAATACATAACTCAGTGCTTTTCCACCTGGAGCCTGTAGATCTCTGGAGGTCCACAGACATATTCTCTGCAGTTTGCGAGCTTTCTGAGAATAAGCCTGACTTTTGGGCAAGGAAAAATGGTTGATATAGTCACATAAGGGATCACTGAGAGCTACACATTCAGCACTGTAGCCAGTGGCCACATGTGGCTATTGATGATTTGAAATGTGGCAAGTTGAAACTGAGTTGTGCTTTATGCATAAAACACACACTGGATTTTGAAGTCCTAGTAAGAAAATATATATATATATATATACACACAATGTCTCAGTAAGTTCTTGTACTCATTATAGGCTGAAACATTTTGGATATGTTGAGTTAAATAAAACATTATGAAAATTAATTTTTCCTCTTTATTTTTTAATGTGGCTCCTAGAAAATGTAAAGTTACATCTGTGGCTTACATTGTATTTCCATTGGACATCAACCTGCATTCTCAAAGTGGATGATATTGTTTCTTAGAGGCACAGGTTCGGGGCACTTTGGGCCTATGTCATGTCAGTGTGAACACGGGTTGGTTGACCTCTCTGTGGAGCAAGTCCGCTTGCCTTGCTCTCCGTTCTGGCCCTGCTATGTCTGTTCGCTCTCCCCACTTTAACGGTACTGTGCCCGACTGGGGTAGGGGGGCGGCTGGAGAGGGGAATGGGTGCGGGGAGTGTAGTGAGAAGAACACGTGCTTTTAAATTGACAGCTTCCTGTCCAAATGAGGGCACTGTGCGACTCTGGGCCAGTTTCTTCACCACTTCCTGCCTCACTCTTCTTACCTGTGGGGTGGAGGGACGCCTCCCTGCCAGAGCTATTATAGAAATGAGAGAGCACGTACATAAATGCATTCAGTGTTCGAAATCCTTCCCTCTTCTCCATTCTTGGCTGAATTTTTCTCTAGTGTTGCACCTACTCAATTTTTAACTCTCTGAATGCCTGTTTGCTTTTCATCGTTATAAAACTTAAATGAGCAGCAATAGAAAGGAAGATAGATCAGAAGAGCCAGGCTTGAGGTAGTGCAATTTTAAAGTATAATTTTCAAAAAATTAAGTGACTCTTCAAACACATATTCAGGGATTGTGCTCAAAGGGTTAGTTAATGTGTTGACGAAAGAAGCAAGGAAACGACGAGGCAGGTTTGAGGGAGGGTAGAAAAACCAGTGTATGGAGTCAGTCCAAGTAAAAATGCTGAATTAACTTTGCTAAGGTAGAGACAAACTGACTAACGTCCCATAGGACAACAAAACTAAAACGTTCGGAGTTCTTCTCGATAGAAATAATTTAAGATCACAAACTCTACGCCTCAGAAGACTCTTAGGTGTGCTGGTTTATCAGACAGTGCTCTGACACGGCCCTGAGAGAACAGAAGTTCTCCTTCTGCTTAAAGTCCAAGCAGTGGATGCCTTTTATAACAGTGCAAGTATGATCCAATAGCAAAAACTGAGGGCACAATGGCTACTGTATTCTGGCTTGGGGTTGGCATGAAGCCTTCGGTTATAAATCCTAGCTATACCCAATGAAAACTTTTCTTTAAAATGGAAAGAAACCACCCAACTTCCACTTAAACTAAACTTTTCTATTGGGCCCAGGGATTCTAGCATAAATTTTTCTCTCTCTCTTAAATTGTTTTCTATGACTCGGAACAGTGAGTATCTTTGGATAGTAACAGAAGACTCAAAGTCACACCCCACACTTGACAGTGATACTTTAGGAGAATTCCTAACCACTGGAATCTCCTGGGTGCAGGAGCTTGTCTTGAACCAAATTTGAACCTTTTGGTGTAAGACCCCTGCTGTTGGCTGGCAAGCCATAACTTCCTGGTTTTTAGAAAAAAAGGCTCAAGAGAGGCGCCTTGGACTTCAAATGACTATTACAAAACAACATTTTGATGAGTTAAGTGTAAATGAATCAGAAGCATATGGACTTAATTAGCCATTTCAAAATGCAGGGAACAAAAAAAGCATGCATGTGTCAAAACACATCTTGGGGTTTTCTTGCTAAATTCAAAATGATGGAAAAACAGATGCAACCATCTGCAAAGCATTCAGGTTGTACTCTCCACATGCACTATCTTATCAGGAACACCGAGCTGTGGGAAATTTCTACCACAGACATTGACAGCGTTTTGGTGTTGTGCCTCCCAGCCCATTTGCGGCCTACATTTAATTAAACCAGGCCTACACACGGCTGCGGAGAGTGCAGCTCCCATGCTTTTGAAGATGGTCCAGGGCACAGCCCTCATGGGCCCGTGTGTGTGGTCCTCTATTATAGTAAAAAACCCCCATATTCTTCTTCTCATGCCCCTCTAAGTTTTCCCATTTACCACTCATACTCACTGCAGAGACGTCCAAGTGCTGAACACAAGCTACTCCTACTGCCTATTCTTGGTGAAACTGAGTGGCGTCAGGCAGAAAGTCAAGGAACATACATGCGTTTCCACTTAAATGGGGAGCTGTTCTTTCTCCCCAATGAGAAATGTGCTAAAAGTTCAAGGGTCAAAAGCTGCCTTCAAGTTGAATGACATGAGGTGCCTGGTGGGCTGAAATAGGACATGCCACCATAGGAAATAAACAGAATTGGTTCACATTGAAGCCAGGATGGAAGCATGGGGCAGTTCTCTTCATAGCTTTCAAGAAACCGTGTATTAGGTTTTCTTATGCATTGAGATCGCCCAGATTTGCTGCTGAATGGACAGATAACATCTACACACATTTGTTGAATAAGAGTCTACAAAGGCTTTTTCATACATCAGCCTTTAATCTTCACAACAACTTTGTGACTGGGGTGGAATCATCCCCATTTTGCAGAAGAGCAAACTGGGCTGATCGAAGTTAAGAGATCTGCTCAGGTTCTCTCAGTTAGAAAAGGATGGGGTTGGGCTTGAATCAGGTCATTCAGCTCTGAGACGGGGCATTTCCCGTTAGTCCACATCTACAAAAGAGGAATGTGGGAATTACAAGTTTTGTTTGGGGGCAGATCACAGACGTTCACTTGTCAGCCACACACGTCTTCCAACAGGGGAAGCAGAACATGCCCTGGGGTCTTGCACTCTTGCCTCGGTCTGCCTGGGACTTCCTGGTTTATGCCTGTTTTCTTGGCTTCATTAAAAATAGCGCCTCATTTCACTGAAGTGTTCCAGTTTAGAGGCTGAATTATCTGACTGCTCCACTACAAACCCAGCCTAAAATGAACTTTTGTTGTTGTTTTTTTTTTTGTTGTTAAGTCATTGAACCTTTCAATATCAGATGCTTCCTATGTTTTTCAAATAAATGTTTGAACACTTGTGCTTTTAAGAGTTTTTTGGTTCCCATGTCTACTGTGGAATCAACACATAGCTTTGATACCCATGCAAATCCTTACCACTTAGTTCTGACCAGAAATCCTACAGATTGTACTTACTCCAAGGTTTGGTATGGCTTTATCAGCTACCTCAGGGAAGGGTGGTAAAAGGCTCTTATCAAATTCCCAAGTAGGGAAGCTGGTCTTGGGCACCTTTGCACTTCCCTTTCTTGTCCCTCTCCTACCCATAGGTCTTGTCTCTTATTGTCCCCATGAAGACAATGCCCCCCACCTTGCCCTCCAAGTTCCCATAGTGTCTTGCATCAGCCCTCACTAAATCTCTCACTATATCCCATCAAAGTTCGAATTTTCTCATTTTTCCTGTCCTCAGATGCACCTTAGGAAAGCAGCCTAATGCCCTGGTTTCTGTTAATCCTCCTAAGCCTTGTTAATGGAGAAGTTTGGGGCACGAGGCCAACTCCTATGCTGTTTGCAGCACAGAGCTCACAGGTAAGGACAGTCTCTGTGGGAAGTGAGTGGCGCACAAGGAAAGAGGCAAGGAGAGGGGAAAGGTTTCTGTGGAAGCCCCTGACTGCTGAGAGGAGTCGTCTTCACGGTTCTGTTTGACCCTTCAAGTCTGTGAACGGCTTGCTTACATGGAAGGGGTTTAGTCATGTTCTCATTACGAGGGCAAGAAATCCCACAGAGTGGGGATCACAAGTGAGGACTGGAGCAGAGCGGCAGCAAGGCCTGTCTGGTGAGGTGTTTCTCTTTGTGGGGTTTGCGCCTTTCTTTTCCACAGAGCAGCCTCCTGCATGGCTTCAATGTCATGTGCCTGCACAACGGTGGCTGGCGCTCAGTCACCATGGCTCCCCCGCCCTCTCTCTGGCCCCTTTCTAGCCTATCGCTTACTATTCTTTGGCTGTGAGCAAAGCAAAAGGAACCAAATATGGTTAACTTACAAACAGAAAAAAAATATTTTGGGAGAATATGGAATATGTGTCCCGTTCTTTCCCATAGAAACAGACTTTGGGTAAGTGATGTAGGTGCAAGTTTTTGTTGCTGTTTTTGTTTCTTGAGAGGTGCTCTCAGGAGGCCAGACACAGGAGTGGAGATGTGAGCCAGGGAAGAGTCAGGCAGCCACTGTGGGTGTGACAGGGAGCAGGTTTCCACTCTGGGAGACTGGGCCCAGACACCTTGAGAACCTCTGGGAAACTCTTCCACCTCTGATTTAATCCGCACAAGTGCGAGGAAGCTGGGACATTTAGATTTCCATTTATCCATAGTTAAGGACTGCTCCTTGGAGGACTAACTCTCTGGAGGTGTGACTGTTGTAGGCAGAGTACACCTCCAGTGTGGGGTGGCCTCAGGCAGGGTCCTACGGGCTTGAAGTAAAAAGCCCGTGGCTATGTGGTAGTTTGTTTCCTTCCTTCCCTCTTAACAAATGCTGTCCCTCCATCAAGGGACAAGGTGTATTCCTCCACCCCTTTGAGTCTGGACGGGCTGGTGACTTTTGAGAAATATAATACAGGGAAGCGATGCTTGGCCGCTGGTGCCTGAGTCTCTTAGAACACTCTTTCTGGGGGAAAACTGCAGCCAAGGAAGAAGTCCAACTACTCCAAGACTACCATGCTGTGAGGAAGCCCCAGCTTGCCACATGAAGAGGCCACAGGGACAGAGCCAGAGATGCCGGCCAGCCTCAGGCTGTTCCAGCCATCCCAGACCAGGCATCATATAAGTGAGTGAAAAAGCCTTCGCATGAACTTAGCTTCAACCCTGGGCTAGCTATTCCTGTATGGGGAACCCCAAAGGGGACCCATGAGAGATAATAAAAAATTGTTGTTTTACTCTGCTAAGTTTTGGGATAGTTGGTACACAGCACCAGATAACTGGAGCAGCGAGTAAGGGAGTACTGGGTGCCAGGGGGCTGGCAGGACACCAGCTGCATTGCTGCAGGACAGGACAGGGAATCAGAGAAAAAGCTGCTGTCCAGGCCTCAGAAAAGACACTGCGTTGACCTAGGTGGCAAGAAAGAGTGGACTGTTAACTTCAGAGAAATGCTCTTAACTGTTTTCTGTACCAGAGCCACCCAACTCAAGAGTCAAGATAATTGGACTCCAAGTGCAGGTCAATGACATCTTGGGCCAGAGATGAAAGGGTATCTTGGCATCGTGACTGACAGTGACACCAAGATTGTGTAATGGAGAAGGTAATTCTTAAAATAAATGAAGTGAAGAAGTGAGGAGACCAGCAGAAGGGGGATGACTACTGGGAAGGAGAAAATAAGGAATGTCCACTTTGTATTTAACTCTACCCCATCCCACCCCCAGTCTGCTTTGCTAACTCCTGGGTCTCCAGTAATTAGTTCCAAACCCCAGGATAAGAATCTGATTTATTGGGTTCATCTTTTCAAGTTCAGCCAGGCAGGACCCTAGTTTGAAAAGCTGAGATGAGGTGGGAGGGCTCAATCCCATGTTACAAGACCCTTAGTGTGCCTTCTGGCAGGACCATGTATGGGGCATGTACCTGCAGAAGGGCTGTGATTGGCCAGGCATTCTGTACTGGCCCCATAGGCAGAGGTGATGACCACGGACTCTAGGTTGAAGTCCCAGCCTTACCAGAGGTGGGACTGTGCAGAAACTACTTAAACTGTGATGGTCAATTTCCTTCTCTGCCATCATAGTACCTACTACCCATAGGTTTATTGGGAGGACCAAATAAAAAGGACCTAACACACTGCCTGATATATAAGTGGTCAGTGGTAGAGGTACTTCGTTTTTAGATAAGAATGAGGTCAGCCACCATGCCTGATGCTAACCTTTGATGAAGAGGACCAGAGCCTATGCAGAGGATATAGTGGTAGCTATGCACTTTGTCAATACCCTTCACCCTTGCCCTTCCAGTGAAGGCTGACTTCTAGCTGCCAGCGCCTGCACCTCTTTGTTTGAGAGCTTTCTTTGTCTATTGAAGTGAGCTCTACTCAAGGCACGGGGCAGTATAGGGAGTTCGTGACCACTATGCCCCCCAACCCCTGTCCCCAGCAGCTCTTAACCAATGACTGTAGGGAGTCAGTGTATAAGTACCCCAGTGCCAGTGCCCACTGGGTGGGTTGTTTCTGAGGCATGCATTCTGTGGTATCTTCCAGAATTCCTCAGAGGGATCAATCTCTAGTTATCCGCAGCGGTAGCTTGCTCGATACTGCATGCCTGATTAAGTGGCCTATCTTACTCCATCTCACTTCCCCACTCCTTCTGGTGTTTCCTAGGATCCTCTGCTAAATAAGTTACTTGTACTTGGATTCTTGTCTCAGGATTTGCTTCTGGGGCGACTCAAACTAAGAGAGCGAGGCACGTACCCTGGTCTATTACAAGGAGGATCTTAACTCTCAATATCTGCCTTGTCCTGGCTCCTGAACCTCCTGGGGCTGGCTCTTGGAAAGAACACCTGGGCTCTCATACTGGTCCCAGTGGTCCTCTAAGCAGCTCGCTGTGCTGCTCCCAGCTGCCCTCTACCCAGACCTCTGCAATATTGACGTACATTCCATTTGTTAGGCCCGTGTTCTTCCCAGCTCTATGGTCTTGAGAGCTGGGCTATGACCACTAAGATGCTTGTGAAACTTGACTTGCAGGGGAAGGAGTATATCCTGGGAAGCCCGTGGGACTTCTGAAGGGACAAGCTCAGAATTGATCGCATTCTTCTTCCTCTCCTAATAGTGTGTGTGTATTTTGCATTTAACACAAAATAAGTGTGCTCTTTTTTTGTGTGAAAGAAAATGTGTTTACTTTGATGTGCACATTAATAGTTTCAATTCCTTACCAAAGATGAAATTGATGGCTCACTAAGATGGTCTGTGCTTATGCTTGGAATTGAGGATTTTCCGGTAGTGCCCCAGGTTTCTTACCTGGACCCATGGGAGAAGCATGGATCACCAAGTAATGTAGGACCTACCTCTTTCCTAGGCTACTTGCTGATCATGATCAGAGCCATTCAAGACCCAACCTTAGGGACAGTGGGGCTTCTCAGCTCTTCCTTGGCCCTGCCTGCCTGGGGAGAGCTGAGGCAAGTGATTTCCTGCTTGGGTGTAGGCAGAGCTGATTGCTCCCAAGGCTCAAACTCAGCTCTTTGCCTCAGGGCAGACATTTAAAGCAACAGATGTAACAGAGGTGTTTATGTTTTCTCTTTCCAATATTGCCTGTCTCTTGGAACTACTCTCCTCTTTCAAAGATAATTGGGAGAAGATAGGGGTAAAAGAAAAAATGTAGTTTTCTTGGCAGCCCAAAGGATGCTCTCTGGCAGGTGCCTTCCTTACAGACCTTTCTAGAGTCTCTGAAATGCTCTATCAGAGATTCAGCCCACTGTTGCTCTTCTTTAAAGTGTAAAAAATGTTCCATTCCTTTCACTTTTTGAAAGCAGAGTACCACAAAAATTTAGGGTTTGTTGTTTAAAACATTAATAAGCTCATGACATCCCTCGTCAATGCCCGGGTGATTGGGAGGAAGACGTGAATGGGCAGTTTGCCTCCATGTGTTGTCTGGGGGATGTTAAATCAGGTTGGGGTCCCGAGAAGGTATCCTATTACTTTTAAAAATGCACACAGACAATATGTTTAACTCCAGTCATGACATTCTGTTACCTTTTTAAATTGATTCAAGAAGCTAATGGGATTTAATTTCATGTTATCCTGGCACAGCCAGTGCCCAGTCCTCTTTTTCCAATTTCCACCCCAAATATCAAACGGTAATGTGCCAATGAAGACAAAGGATAAAGAGGACAGAGGGCGGGGTTCGTGAGCACATTAAATGGCCTTTCCCTTCAGCAAGCTGGTGAATGTACGTACGCAACTTCACAACAGGCACATTATTGTAACAACACCTGCATTTCGTAATGCACCCTGTGACAGCAGTTTTACCATTATCTGCTGTGCATTGCTGCGCATTTCCTCGTGTGTGCTGTGCTGAGCGCCCAAGGCATGGTCAGAGAAGGCCTTCTCTCCTCGGTGATTAGATTTATGGCCCCGGTCTCCATCTGAGGAGAGATTAGCAAGACTAAGGCTGTTTGGTTTGGCAAAGAGAGGGAAGCAAGGGATGTGATAGGTACATTATAGAAATGATAAATGAAGAAAGGGAAAGCTTTTGGGGCCCTCTATTTGCCATTACAAAGGCACTTAACACACTCTGGTCCCCACTCCGAGCCTGTCATTAACCCGGGTGGTTCCAGGCTGTGGAGGGGGCAGAGGCTCACAGAGCCGGCCCCAGGGAAAGGCTCTGCACTGATGGGAAATGTCTGCGTGGATGTATTTATATGAAATAGCACCTATGGTTACATTAGTGAGGATCAGTTTACTGGGGCCATCCATCCTACTTTAGGGCATGGTGACAAGGCTGGCTGTGCTTCCTGCTTCCCGGGGGAGGGGGCCCCAGACGACTTGGCACCAGTCCCCTCCACAGGGTGTCTGGGTTTCCAGCAGTCTTTTCTCCATAGGAGAAGAGAGGGAATCCAAACACTGAATGGATGCAAATATCTGGGGCACTACAGGGAGGGCACGCTGGGATGGGGCCAGTCCTTAGGCATTTAGTAAGGGCCAGCTGAGACTGCTGGTCTTGAATCGAAGAAACCTGGAAACTGTTGATTTTATTATTCACCTGGGACTTCCTGTACCTCTGATCCCCAAGGGAACTGTCTCTCTTAAACACGGGGGCTTTGCAGGCTGACTGGCTGATGTCAAGGGGCAGTACCCTTGATGGCTGATGTTAGCAATGGGTGACATTGTTGGGGGTGCATTCCTAGTTCTTTCAGTGGCTCGTTTTCCCTTCCTCAGTTTCCCCATGGAGGACTGCTATCCGAACCCTAGGCTTCCCAGGTTGGGGTGGGAATGGTGGAGGGATCAGCATGTTAATGTCTCATGGCCACTTTGAAGTCTGCACAGGGGAGAACAGAGCTCCCTGGGGGCACTTCTGCTGTAAACAGTTCCAAACTGACCCGAGGTAAATGAACTCTTCCTGGGCTTCCACCCTTTCCTTTCCAACAACTCCTGGGGCAACGAAAACACAATCTCCTTTGCAAAACTAACTTTCTATGACTCCCCCACCCTCAATGATTCTGTGTTCCTCCCCTCCTTCCTCTCTCTCTCTCTCCCTGCCTCTTTACCTTTTCTTTCTTCCTTCCCTTTTTCTGTCTTTTTTTTTTTTGTTACCTACTTTGCATAAAATGAGAACTCAGAATTTTCTCTTGTTTGTGTAAAGAACATTTTTACGTGGTGTGGCAACCGATTTGGTTGAGGGATCTCTCTTCCTCTGAAACGGAAATGCAACAGTGTCTGAGAGGTGCTCCCGACCTCCCAGGTGCTGGGGACAGCAGGAGAAACAATGGGAAGAAATCATTGTGATTTTTTTCCCCTTTGTTTTTCTGCTCTGGGTCATTCTCTTCAGAAGAAGACAAAGACCCATGTCTGACCACACGTGCACACACACAGGGGCACACACACACACACATACACACACACACGGCCACCGGGTGTCTTTTCTGGAGATGCTGAAAGGAACGTACGTGGGAAATTAGATAACCAGTGGAGAGGCTGGACGACCCAGCTGAGTAGATAGGATGAACCGTCTGGGTAGCAGACCATTGATAGGTACTAAAGGACTGAGGACTATTATTTTAATCTTTGACCTAGATGTTTTATTTATATCAATTTACTGCAAAAAATTATATGCTGCTGAGCTTTTGTAAAGAGTACAATTGATAAAGGCAGCAGTGAAGCAGATTTTATAGGTACCTAGAGCCAAACTTACAAAGCTCAGTGAAATAAATGCATTTATAAAGGGGAAATCATGAAATCCACGTGAGGCACTGAATGCTGAGATTGCACTATGTCATCAGAGACTCTAGGCATCGGGGGCCTTTTCACATCTCCTGGTCTTGGTGGCATCTTAATCTATTTAAATGTGGTGTTTAAGGTCTCAGACCACTGGGGGGAATAACAAGAAGACCCTCTGTTTAAGGGACCTGCAGAGAGGAAGTGGAAAATGTCCCTCGTGGTGTCTTTGTTTTTGTGAAGATGTGAGTGTAGAAGGCCAGCCAGGAGTCTCAGTTTAGAAATAGCCCAGGATGGAGTCCTGAACAACATTCAATAGGTCTTTGTTATTTGATTTTAAATACTTTGACATTTTTCAGAGGTCTAGAATAGGCACATGTTATGAAGATCCATTATAAATGCTTATTTAAGACACGATCAAGATCATGGATAAAGCTCAAGTCAAATCTTGATCTCCGTTTATATAAATGGCATGTTTCGTTAATCTGGACATCCTCTGTAGGTATCTGTTGTGTTCCTCAATAGAGAGAAACAGCACTTCAAGGGGCAAAAATCTCTTTTTCAAAGCATTTCTATGTTCCCCTTTTCAGTTTCTTGTCTATCTCTGGGGCCCTAGCCAGTAGTCCAAGCTGGGGTGGGATGATGGAAATTGGGACAGGGACTGTCCGAGCTAGCAGCCTCTCCTTTTACTCACAGGGGGTGCAGGGCGTCCCAGGCCACCCACCCTGGTTTTATTTACTTCCAAGCCACAGTGAGGTCTGGGAGTCACTCCCAGGCTGGGCCTGCTCCCTGGCGAGCAAGTCATCTCAGGGGGTTGGGAATTGCCCAGGGCAGTGCCTTTGAGAGATGTGGCTGACTCTGTCTCAGTTCTCCAGGGTGGTCAGCCTGTAATTTCAAGATTTACTGGCCTCACGGAGATTGCCACAAATGGGGCAAGAGCAGTAATTACAAGAGGCTGCTCCACTAATCCTTGGTTACAAATGTTAGTTAGAAGCTAAAGGACCTCTGTCCAAACATTTCCTAGAGTTGTATGGGCTCTGTGTCCTTTTTGCTTTTATTTTCCCTTCCTTAAATAAGAGAGGAGAGAGGAGAGGGAGAGAGAGAGAAGTCAGGGCTGATCGATTCTTGTTTAATTTCATTGTGGCCAGTAGGAGTTAGAAAGTCTTTGAAGCTCAAATTATTGTAATGCTTCTTTGGTTTGTTTTATATTTGGAATTGGAAAAAATTAGGAAGCTGCATTCCTAAAGCTCATGAGAATCAGTGTTGTAAGTCCTGCCAGTTTATAACTGAAAATGGGCCGAACAAAATGATTTTGGGGAAAATGACTCCAAACTGAGCAAAAGAACTGGAACTTCTGGGATTTCTGCCCTCCTCACAGCGGCCTGGACCACGAGTCCTGGTTGTTGTTCTGGCCCCTCTGAAAGTGCAGCTGGAGGGAGCTCTGCTCATATTGTGCTCATTATCCTCGGAGAACCCTCCCCAACTGCACAGGAACATTTAACCCCGTGCGCTGTAGGGAAATGACAATAGCCCTGGCCTCTGGAGAGCGTTCCCAGCCTTTGCCACCCTACTTACCTCCCTGGCCTGGGCCTCTCTGGAAGCAGTCAGAGTTCATTCACCAGACCCAGGAAGGCTCTAAAAATGGAACTGACCCCAGAGGAAAAGAAGCACATTGGGCTGTTTGCCTCCATTCCTATCTTGGTTTCCAGTGTTTAAACCCACCTCAGGCTCTTTCGATATGCTCCAGAGGGCTACCAGATCCCCTGCTGAGACTACTTCACACTTGGGACTTAGTGGAAGGTTGCTCTCAGGTCAGGCCATCTGCATTTCGTTCCCGTGAGAAGGAGGCCTTGTGGTTGTAGGGCTCCCCACCGAAGGTCCTCAATGTCTACCTTCTGTCCTGGAACAGGCCACTTTTACCTCCCTATCCATGGGACTCTGCCTCTGCAGAGCGGCATCCTGACTCCGGCCAGTGGGCTGCCTTGCAGGGAGGTTCTGAGTACAAGTTCTCTCTCTGCCTCAGAGAGGTCTTCCATGGGGGGCAAGGCAGCGCAGCAACATCAATAACAGCTGTGGTGAGCAAACTCTCTAGTGTGTCCTTTTGCTCCTGGGATAGAGCAAGCACGCAGGGAGGGGATGGAACTGGAGGGGAGCAGAGTCTGCTGCCCCCAAATATGCCCTTTTTTTGGATACTGATGATTTGAAGCTAGTTATTTTTAAGAAGTAAGAAACTCAAGAAGAGCTTTTTATCTCCCCCTTAGCCGCCTAAAGGAATTCAGACAGAAAAACCTGCTTAAAGAAAGGAGGTATTACCTTATCATAATATGAACTAAATGTGGCAGGGAGGGAGGAGCCTAGCAAGCCTGTTCCATTGGACACCCCTCTGTGTCCCCTTGATTCTGGGGAGGGGGGGGGAAGTGGACCAGAAGACCTAGCAAGAATTTACCACAGGTTTGCTCTCTCTCATCTTTCTGTGAATGTGCCTTCCTGCCTGTTGAAGCCCAAACCACTACCCTCCTTTCTCCTTAGCTCAGGATGGCATATCTGCCTCAACTTCCTGATCTGTCTTCCAGTCTCATATTCTTAAGGAGCCCCCAGATGTATATATGTAATAAATTTGGTTATTTTTCTCTTATTAATCTGTCTCATATCCATTTAATTCTTAGGTCAGCCAGAAGATTGAAGAGGGGAAAGAGGGGGAAATTTTCCTCCCCCACAAACTTCCCTGAGAGTTCTCCTTCTCCTATAACACTTCAGAGGATACACTGATAGATTTGAATAAGCAAAGAGGTTCCTGCTGAAATAACTGATGCTTTTCTTCTTTGCTTGAGTGAGCAGGTTCCAAAGTGGCAATTTCCAGAACTTGAGACCAAACATAATTATCTTGCCTTGATCTAAGTGAGTTTGTGAAAGGTGTCTCAGGACAAGACAACGTATCCCTGAGTTGAGGTGCCATTGCCAAATCCTTGGAAATGCCATTGCCAAATCCTTGGAAATGCCATTGCCAAATCCTTGGAAATTAGGTATATACCAGTGGCACAGAAGAGAGGGCACCTATTTAGGGACAAGTTGATTTGAATTTAGACATTGACTCTATCATGTATCAGCTGAGAGATGCAGAGTAAGCCATGTCAACTCTCTTTGCCCCAATTTCTCTGTCTGCCATGTGGGAATGATGGTGACTTGTACCCGGCTCACTGTGAGGATTACAGGGGATGAACAGATGACGAGATTCCAGCGCATCACCTGGCAGGAAGCAGTGTTTAATAAATGCCAGTCAAAACTGGGTTTGAGTGAATGGATGACCCTTCTCTCATGGCCTTCTACTACTAAACACTGGAAATCTAGATTCCCTGCATGGATTTGCCTAGTCCAGGAGGACTCCCCAAGCCTCACATTCAACGAGAAAGAGTTAAGTGAAAGCTTTGACTAAAAGTCATGTCAAACCCTGAATCTCAGATTCACTTATTGGCATCCGAAGTGGAGTCACCTCTTCTTAGTCTTTTTCTTTTCTGTTTTAGGCATCATTTATTGATCATTTGTCAGGCCTTTAAAAAAAAAAAACAGTTTAAATATAGTGTCTCATTTAATTCTTAAATAGCGGGAGGTGGGGTGGTTAATTTTACGTGCCAGCTTGATTGGGTCGCAGGCGCCCAGATCGTGGTTGAACATTATTCAGGGTGTGTCTGTGAGAGTGTTTTTGGATGAGATTAACATTTAAATTGATAGACTGAGTACAGCGGATTGCCTCCCTCGTGGAGTTGGGCCTCATCTGAACAGCCGAAGGCCTGAATAGGACAACAAAAGCTGACCTTCCTTCGAGGAAGGGAGAATTTTTTTTCTCCCTGCTACCCTCAAGCTGGGCATTGACTTTTTCCTGCCTTCGAACTTGAACGGAAACATTGGCTCTCCCTGGGTCTGGAGCCTGCTGGCCTTCACGTTGGAACCACACCAGTGGCACTCCTAGTTTGCTGACTTGCCCTGCACATCTTTGGACTTGTCGGCCTCCATGATTGCATGAGCCAATTCCTTTAAGCAACTCCCTTATTATCTATCCCA
The DNA here is from genome assembly GCA_007922815.1 of Macrotus californicus. NCBI lineage: Eukaryota > Metazoa > Chordata > Mammalia > Chiroptera > Phyllostomidae > Macrotus > Macrotus californicus. Next base: position 28,549 of record VMDR010003377.1, read on the forward strand.
TTGGTCTGTTTCTCTGGAGATCCCTGACCAATGCAGGAGGTCAGGACTGTAGTGGGTGTGTGTTATGAATTCAAATCTTGCCTATACCACTTTTGAGGTATTTTCAGGAAGTTTCTCACTCCCTGCGCCCCAGTTTTCTCATCAATAAAATAGATACGATCATTGTTTCTGCCATTTGGGTTTTTGTGATATTAAATAATAAATATATGCAAATACTAAAAATGATGCTTGGTACGCAGGAGGTGCTCAGTAGATGTTATCTGCTATGACAACTGAGAAGCTCAGACAGGTTCACTGCCTAAAGCCACACAGCTCCTGACAGAGATGTGCTGGCTGACTCCAGACCCTTCCCTATACTTTGGACCGACTTCATTCACAAATGCTCCCCTCACCGTCTAGTGACCACACCCGAGGGAGTGGCTGGACTGAAACAGAGCTGTGTTCGACTCTCCACTGTTCAGCTGCAAGGCCACGTGGGTGGCCTTGGTGTGGAAGCCACTGGTATCCCTGGACTCCGACAGTCTTTGTAAGGTTGAATGTGACCGTGCATCTTGCCTTTGCCCAACCACTGGAAAGCTTTGTTTCTTCCTCCACCTCCTGCCCTCCCCACAGACCTCTGGCCAGTGGGCGGGAGTTATTTCCCAGCTATAGTAGCAGGCAGTACCCCTGTGCTATTGTGCCTGGGCTGTATGGCGTGTGGTTTGGGTGGCACAGGACTGGGTACAGAGTACATTGCTAGGTCCTGGGAGTGTGCGAAAAGAGGAAAGCACATGACCCCGCCACCATCAAGCGGGAGAAGTAGGGCGTGCCAAGAAAGGGTCCCCGAGTAGAACTTAGTCTGGGCACACAGGCACATGGCAAGAGAAATTCTGCTTACCCAGATAAATGGCCCATAAGGCTTTATTTAAGGCACTGAAACTGGATATGGTGAATCCAGGATGATACCAGGAGGAGGTGTGCAAAGGATCCTTTTGAAGAATAGATATGACTTAACAGAGTAAATGAGAAGGTACATGTGCAAATTCCTTCAGTAATTATAATTTGGACCATAAAATTAATAGTAATAATAATGATGTCTATTTACTGAACACTTATTATGAGCCACGTGTACACAGAACATTTCATGCAACAACAGTTTATTTAATCTTTTCATTCTACACAAATTTCTTCAGTTATAGGGAATGTCTGCAAAAATAACAGTAATGATGATATGACTTTTGATGTTTCAAATTATTACTTGATAATGAGTAATAACTTTTGACTGAGCACTTAGGATGGGCCAGATGCTTAGATACTGTGTTCAGCATCTTTTTTAAAAAATTTACTTCTTGATTTGAGAGAGAGAGATAGAAAGAGAGAGAGACATCGATTTGTTGTTCTGCTTATTTATGTGTTCATTGGTTGCTTCTAGCATGTGCCCTGACCAGGGATTGAACCCACAACCTTCGCGTGTGGGGAAGATGCTCTAAACACCCGAGCCGCTTGGCCAGGGCTGTGCTCAGTAGCTTTACATACAGTATCGCACTTAATCAACACAGCATTCTGGGGATGGGCATGAATACCTGCATTTTACATATGCGGTGTCCGAGGCACAGCGAGGTTCGTGACTTGCCTGAAACACACAGGTCATAAGTGGCAGAGCCCAAATTTGACCTTATAGAACCATATTGGTGCTGAGTGTTGGGAGAGTCCTTGTGTTCAGACTTTTCAATTTAGATATGGTGCTTACAAGTAACATTAATACCCTAAGTTAAATAAAAGCACCAACAGGATAGAGATTCTCTTCTATTAAGGTTTTTTGCACATAAGACCTGGTTTTATATAAAAAGTATTGACAAAGAGCCTTACTGATAAATTCATTTCCTGAATGGAATTGTTTTGCTTGTTTTCCATTATTAATATGCACTGGCAAACTGCCAGTCCATGAGGTGTTAGCTTTTTTTGTCCATTTTAAAGCACTGGACCTGCTTGTAGCAGTAGGCAGCTTCTGCCACAGCCCCTAAGGATATCTGCCTCTTGGTACTCATGCCCTGTGTAGTGTAATCCCTCCCCCTTGAATGTGGGCTGGACCTACTGACTTGTTTCTAGTGAACAGAGTGCAGCAAAAGTGTTGGGGTGCCACTTTCGTGATTAAGTAACAAAAGACTAACTTCAGCTTGTTGACTCTCTGTCTCTTGCTGGCATTATGACCCTCTTGTTTGCTCAATCTAAAGAAGCCAGTTGCCGTATTTGGAACTTCCTTATGCAGAGGCCTCTGTGGCAAGGAACTGAGGGCCCGCTCTGGCCGGTAGCCAGCAGGGCACTGAGCCCTACTAACAACGGTGCGAGCCCGGAAGCACATCCTTCTCCTCACTTTGCTGTAAGACCACAGATCTTTCCAACACATTGATTGCAGCCTGGAGAGACCCTGTAGCCAAAGACTCAGCAAAGATTCATGCCCAGATTTGTGACCTTTAGAAGCTGTGAGATGTTTAAGTTTGGGATAATGTGTTATGCAGTGATAGATAACTAAACAGACCCCAGAGAGTTAGAAACTATCTCTGGAGACATGCTTCTCTATGGCCCTCACCCTTGTCCGGTAGCCTTTCCTGCTCCACCTGTACCCCGCCCCCCAACAACAGACAGAAAAGACACCTTTTTCCCATTGTGGTATATGAAATGGCAAGCTCCCTCCTTGGTCAGTGAGTACAGTGGTTAGCTCTCAGTCCTCATCTTTCTGGAACATTAAAAAATGGCTGATACTGTTGATCACTCCTTCCCGTTCATACATTCTTCAGGTTATCACATTCTCCTGCATCCCTCCTACCTCATTGGTGGCCTTGTCCTGGTTCATTCTCTTCTTCCCAACTTGTCAACACCATGAGGCTTCACATTTCAGGCTTCGGCCTTCATCTTCTCTCTGGACACTCACTGCCCTTCCACTGCATGGTATCAAATGCTATCTGGATGGCAAAGCATCTCAATCTCTATTTCAAATCTCAGACTTCTTTTTTTTTAAATTTAATTAATTTATTTTTAGAAAGAGGAAAGGAGGGAGAAAGAGAGGGAGAGAAACATCAGTGTGTGGTTGCCTCTCATGTGCTCCCTACTGGGTACCTGGCCCGCAACCCAGGCATATGTCCTGACTGGGAATTGAACCGGTGGCACTTTGTTTCATAGGCTGGCACTTAGTCCACTGAGCCACACCAGCCAGGGCCAAACTCAGACTTCTTTCTTGACTCTAGACTTGCATGTCTAATTCCCTACTTGAGATCTGTGCTTGGAGATCTAGTAGACATTGCAAATTCAGTGTGTCCCAAAATGAGTCCTTGTCTTTCCCCCTGAAAACCTGCTCACTGTACAGCTCTCCCCATTTGAGGTGATGACAACACCAGCCTTTCAGATGCTTAGGCCAAACACCCTGGCCTCATCCTGACTCTTCTTTCTCACACTTTCCATCTAATCTGTCAACAAATCCTGTCAACTCTATCTTCAGAATATATTATATCTAGAATTCAATCTATCTCATCACCTTCATGGACTCCACCCTGGTCCAGCCACTATCACCTTATTTCAGGATTACCACAGTAGCCCCCAGCTGGTCTCTCTGCTCCTCCCTTTACCCACCCCCACCTCAGTATCATCTCTCTGCAGTAAGCACAACAATTCTTTCAAATCCCCAAGTCAGGTCAGGCCACTCTTCTGATCTAGACTCTCCAACCCAAAGACCTTGCTTACTCTATTCTAGCCACAATGACTCCTGGTCCCATTCTTGCCTTGGCTCTTTGCCCTGGCTGTTCCCACATGTCAACTCCTTCACCTCCTTCAGCTCCTTCTTCAAAATGTCACCTGTTCATTGAGGAACAGTTAAAAATTGCAAGTCTAATCCTCAGTGCTCCCCAAATCCCTTACCTGGATATACTTTTTCTTTTCTCTATTGCACTTATTGCCTTCTAACACGCTATACTATTTACTTTTAAACATTTTTGTTTGTCAGGACAATTATGTAAGAAAAAGAAATAAAAGACATCCAAATAGGAAAGGAAGAAGTGAAACTCTCTCTATTGGCAGATGACATGATATACAGAAAATCCTAAAAATCCACTAAAAAGTGACTAAAACTAGTAAATGAGTCCAGTGAGGTTGTGGGACACAGATCAATATATACAAATTATCATGTCGAACAATCCAAAAAGGAAATCAAGGAAACGATTTCATTTACAGGAGCATCAAAAATAATAAAATACTTAGGAATGAATTTAACAAAAAAGTGCCAGACTTGTACACTGAAAACTAGAAAATATCTCTGAAAGACCTCAAATGGAAAGACCTCCTGTGTTTATGTGTTGGGAGACTTAATACTGTTAAGATGGCAATATTCCCAGTTGATCTACAGGTTTGATGCAAATCCTATCTCAATGGCCTTTTTTTTTTTTTTTTGAAAAAATTGACGAACTGATTCTAAAAATCATATGGAAGTTCAAGGTACCCAGAAAAGCCAAAATAATCTTGAAAAAGAACAACAGAGTTGGAGGACTCATGCCTCTAAATTTCAAAACTTATAAAGCTGCAGTAGTCAAGACAGTATGCTATTGACATAGGCTAAACATACAGATCAATGGAGTAGAATTGAAAGTCCATAAATAAACCCTTACATTGTGTTCACCAAAATCAATTCGATGATAAAAGAAAAATCTTTTCTATAAGTGGTGTTGAGATAACTGTATATCCACACGCAAAAGAGTGAAGTTGGACCCTTACCTTATGTGATATACAAAGTTAACTCAAACCGCATCATAGACCTACATGTAAGAGCTACAACTATAACCTCTTAGAAGAAAACAAGGTTCATCCATGTGACCTTGGGATAAGCAAACGTTTGCATATATGACACCAAAGGCATAAATGACAAAAGAAAATATGGATGAGTTGGGCTTCATCAAAATTGAAAACCTTTTGTGTTGCAAATGATACCATCTAGGGGGTGAAAAGGAAACCCGCAGAATGGGAGAAAATATTTGCAAATCATGTCTGATAAGGTTATGTTTTATAGAATATATAAAGGACCGCTATGAGCCAACAACAAAAAACAAACAACCCAACTGAAAAACAGGTAAAGGACTTGAATGACTACGTCTCCAAAAATTTACAAATGGCAAAAAAGCACAGGAAAAGATGCTCAACATCATTCATTAGCCTTCAGGGAAATGCAAATTGAAACCCTAAGGAGCTGCCACTTCACACTTGCTAAGATGGCTATAATACAAAAAAAGAAGAATTGTAAGTGTCGCTGAGGATGTGGAGAAGCAGGAACCCTCCTACCTTGCTGATGGGAATGTAAAGCTGTGCAGTCCTGTGGAAAACAGTTGGCAGATTCTCAAAAAGCTAAAAGTAAGATTACTAATTTTACACTTAGGTATATGCCCCAAAGGATTGAAAATAGGTATTCAAATAAATAATTGTTTATGGCAGCACTTTTCTTGACAACCAAAAGGCATAAACAAACCAAAATGTCCATCAACTGATGAATGAATATTAAAATGTGGTATATCTATGCAATGAAATATTTAGCAATAAAAAGGAATGGATGATATACACCAAAAAATGGCTGGGCCCTGAAAACCCATGCTAAGTGAAAGAAACGAGTCACACGAAACCACGTGTGGTAGTATTTCACTTACATGAAATGTGCAGAGCAGGCAAATCTGTAGAGACAGAAAGTAGATGAGCGGTTTACAGAGACGGAGGTGAACAAGAAAATGGAATGCAGAGTGACTGCTAATGTGCACATGGCACCTTTTTGGGGTTATGAAAAGGACGGGTTCCCAAGTCTGAATACAATAAAAACCACTGAATTGTACATTTTAAGTGGATGGGTTTTCTGGAATGTGAGCTACATCTCAGTAAAGCTGTCTAAAGTAAACTATGCTTGTTGTTTATTGACGCTCTCCCCTACCTAGACTTGACGACATGAGGGCAGGATCCTCACCTGTTTTTTTTCACTCATACATTCACAAGCACATAGAACAGTGCCTGGTGCTCAGTAAATATTTACAGTGTGAATGAATACCGGAACGTTTTGTGTTGACTTTTTTGGTTTCCAAACAATACAAATATCCTAGCGTTGGGCAATGCTTTTATCTATGGTCCATCCCATTAACCTGTACATAAAGGAATTAATCTCTTACCTTCCTCAGATGGAACTTTGATCAGAGATAGTGAAGAAAATAAGAGAACTCTGGTAGATGCCTGGTCTCAGTGGGGCAGAAGGCAGGACAGGTTGTGGTCAAGAAGGCTGGGCCTGGTTCCAGGGGAACAGTAGAGTCTGCCACCCTCTAAGTTGAAAGGCATAGGCTGGTGACTCAGGAGCCAAATCTGGCCTCAGATTTGTTTTCAAGGCTCCTGCTATGTACATCTGGGCATCTGGGCATGAATTCCTGTCCTCTAGCTCAGCATGGTGCTCAGGTGTAGGTCTTGGTGCGAGAAGCTTGGCTGGATTTTAGCCTCCATGTACTTCCTCATGGGTGTCCTTGAAAGGTGGATATGATATAAAACCTTACACAGCGGCTCTGTGCATTAAAAAGAAAATCTTGCATTGGCTTTAAGATTCAAGTACACACAGCTTACATGAAAAGCCATCCCAGGAAATGCCAGCAGAGGAGCAGGGACAGGAGGGAGGAAGAGGATGGAAGGCAGTTAAGGGCCGATAATCAAACTTGTTAGCTATGGTGCTTCATCCTGTGGGAAGTCTGGGGAGCATTGTAGGACCCAGGCCTCAGACTTATACTAGGAGCTGGCAGGAAGTTGGGGCATTCATTCACCAAACCGTATCAGGTGCTGAGGGCTGCTGTTGGGGGCAGTAATTCCCCACCAGTTCCTGCTTCTGCACAAGGCGGAGGTGCCTTTCAATGCTTCAGAGAAACCCCGCCCAATGACTCTCTTACTGGCAGCGGACCTCAGCTTGCACACACCGAAGTGGTTAGGCCCTAGGATCTGGGTGTGGCACCCATGGTTTCCTTTTGGTTGCTAATATCTTAAAATTGGGGGGCTTTTATGCAAAAATGTGATTTTCTGGCTTCTTGAGGGAAAAATGTGAAGACCTGGCAAAACTGGGCTGACATTTCCGCTTGGTGGCTCCCTGTTGACCAGACCCCCTTTTCAAAGGTGCCTTATTTCCCAGTCCTGATGGGCACTTGCCTTTGTGATTCTTGCCCGAGGCCACACAACTTCGAGCCCAAAGTGCACGGGTGATGGCTGAGCTGACGTGCCCTGTGAAAAAGTGGCATGGAGAGAAACATGGCTTTTTGTCATTTCCCCCCAAAGAGCTCTGACCGGCAGATGCCTGACTTGTTGTGACAGTGTTGAAAGCTCTTGCTGATATTTTCATACATGTAGCTCCCCCAAATCTAGGGGGGCTTTGATTGGGGGCCCCTTCACGCATGACTGGCCCTCTGACACGCATGACCAAGCCTGAGACACTGGAGGACTCAACAGGCCAGCCTTGTGTGAAGCCTCCGGCCTGGGCCTGGCCCGGGGCCAAGGCTTGGTGGTGTTCCTGCTGGAGAAATCTGCTGACGCTGTGTGACTCAGTGCCACGGGAGCCACGCCGGGGTCCTTGTACCCGATGCAGGGAGAGTGGTGCCTGTTAATGGCCAATTGGGCATCACGGTAATCAGTTGCCATAGAAAGCAGTGTGAACAGGTCATTTCCATAGACTCTACCTCCCCTCTTTGTGTTCAGGGCCAGTCTTTTCAATTAGTCTGTGCAGATGCAGGAAATCTAACCTTGGGCCCCTGTAGTTTTGGCACTGGCCTCTCTCTGTTTGGTCCTTTCTCAGGTTCCCTGGTAGTCCCGTAAAAGTGGATCTTTTCTTAGGCATCTCTTTCTCTTCCACCTGTTCTTGCAACGTGGTCTGTCTAGCATATCAATTTCAAAGTAATGGGACTTCTTGCAGAGGGGCTCAGGACTCCCAAGTGGCATGTTCCCAGGAGGAGAGAGCCTGAGAGACCCTGTGTCGCCCTTGATGATCTAGCCTTGGAAATCATATGGCATTACTTTGAAGTCCTCCACAAAGGCCTGCCCAGGTTTAAGCGCAGGGGACATGAACTTCACCTTTTGAAGGGGGAGTGGCAGGTCCCTGGAAGATCATATGGGAGGGAAAATAGTGTAGCCATTTTCAGAAAATGTCACCTGCCACAGTCTCCTAGTTAGCATCCTGGGCTATGGAGTGGGGTGTAAGCCCAGGGGTTCTGGAAACTCTGGAGCTCTGATGCATCCTTTGCCACCACTGGTTACTGGAATTAGCAAGCCAAAATGGACCACAGTTTGAGGCTGCAAACCTCAAAGTTCCACACTGCAAGGACTTTGAATGTATGAGGGCAAAACACCCCAGCTGGTGTCTATCTCCAAGCTCCATCTCTACACCCTGCAAACAGCCACCTCTTGGTCAGTTTTTGGGCCTAAAGTGTACACCCTGGAAGCACAGACCATCATGGGAAGTCGATCAAGGAAAGAGGCCCCACAGGCCTTGGAAGCAGGGAATCCTGGGTCCCAGGTCCTGAGGGTGTAGTTTAGGTGGGCTGGGCAGGCTGGTCCCAAGGCTAGTGGTCACTTCACTCCATCAGGGTAGTGGGTGGGTAGGAGTTGAGTGGCCAGAGAAGGGCTGGATAATTCTTTAGAAATGTGGAGGAGGCCAAAGGAGGGGGTCCCCATTGTCCAGGTACTGGTGTCCAGATTAGTGTCTGACCCACCTGACTTCAGGTGTGCTGCTTCTGACAGCCCTGGGGGTGCTTCCTTTGGGTAGATTTGGATAGATTTCCACATCTATCCAAAGGGATAGGAGGGAGGTTGAATGTAACAGTTGTATATCTTCACCATTTATGAAGATAATGCACATTTTGTTATTTTTATGTCCACTGAGAAGGGGAAATGGGAAGTTAGGTGGATTCTTGGACAGTGGTCCCTATTATTGGACAGAGCTTCCTTCAGAACCTCCTGGTAATAACTGCCACTTACCCAAGTGTTGTGTAAACACTGTTCATGGGCCACTCCCTTTCATCCTTGCCATGCCCCTACAAGGCAGGCACCATAATTTTCCACATTTACAGATGAGAAAACTGGGGCTCAGAGAGGTTAAGTGATGTGCCCAAGTTCACACAGCTAGCGAGTAGCAATTTTAGGATTTGAACCCAAGGTTCTCTCACCCCAAAGCACATGCTCTTAACCACTACACTCGAGGAGACCTTGATATATACAATGTTGTTTTGCTTTCACTTATTCAGTGGTGGCTTCCTGGGAGCCCCCTCATCTGGGCATAGGATATCCTTGGACGCAGGAAACAAGCCACCAACTCGTTTCCTGCACACCTCTGTCCAAAACTTTCATCTGGGCCTTCCGTGAGAAGAAGCTGCAGAGCTGAACCAGACCACAGAGCGCTTTTGTGATGTGCAAACATGCCCGTTAAAGAGAGGAGGGGAGTTTTTTCTATTTGGTCTCCTGCCAGACCAATTCAAGACATACATGAAATTGAAGTCTTTGATTCCCCTTTTTTTGTTTCCCTCCTGCATTTGGCTTTCCCAGGAGTAGCCTCTCATTCCATTTACTATTATCTTTGATTGAATTACAAAACGTGAAAAATTTGCAAAACTAGCCAGAGTAAATGGGTCTTGGCTAATCCTATGGTTCAAAGGTCAAATCAGCAAACACGTGTGAAGTGTCCAGGGCCAATTTCATTATGGTCCCTATTTGTAAAACCTGGGTGAGAAAAATTACGTTAACAACAGGAAAGGATACCTTGAATGGTTTTCCTATCACTTTATCCCAGCCCATTCTACAGCACCCTGCAAAAATCAAACTCTCCGTAAGAAAGTCATCTACCCACCCACCTGACCCAGCATTCTCATCTGGAAACATCACTCTTTATTCAACCTCACAAATGTTCTTGGTGCGTTAGCAAGCCAGGTTCAAGGCAAAAGCTCTGCTTCCAGAGAACAAGAGTTCCCAGGCCATAGTTATTTTGTTGCTGATTTAGGAAGTCTGTGGGTACACTGTATGCTTGACGGGGAAATACCTGATACCAAGCAGCACTGCTACAAAGAGGAGAGTCAAGGGAAAGTCTGTAGGGTAGATTGCAGAACTGTTCCCAGATTGTTACTCTTCCCCGTCTTCACGTCCTTTTCCTTCTGACTAGATGTGGAGAATATTGCCCCAGTGATGTCGGCTTTGGCCGTGTGACTGACTTGGCCTATAGGGTTTTAGTGGATAGGATGCAAATAAAAACTTGAAATGTGCTTGGGTAATTAGGTCCATTCTCTTGTGCTTCTATTGTCAGCATGAGATGTGTCCTGGAACAGGCCTGCTCAGCCCCAAAGAAAAGAAAGTGTGAGGAGCAGACCCAGAGCAAACCTGCAGCCTTGGGTCAGGCTTAGCACAGAGCCCTGCCGACCTCAGACAGACAGATGAGCTGGAAGGCATGATACATGCTTGTTCTAACCACCAGTTTGGGGTGTTTTGTTTTGCATCGATATTATGGTAAAAGTTAGTGGATATAGTCTGCATTAGTCAGGGTTCTTAACAGAAACAGAACCAATAGAATGATAGATAGATAGATAGATAGATAGATAGATAGATAATAGGAGATTTACTATGAAGGATTTAGCTCAGGTGATCACGGAGGCACACAAGCTGGAGGCCCAGGAAAGCCAGTGATGTAGTTTCAGCCTGAATCTGAAGGCCTGAGAACCAGGAGCACCGATGTCTGAAGGCCGGAGAAGATAGATGTCCCAGCTGAAGCAGAGGGCAAATCTGCCCCTTACCCTCTTGGTTCTGTTTGTGCCCACAGTAGATTGGATGATGCCCAACTGCCTTGGTGAAAATGATCTTCTTTACACAGTTTATAGATTCAAATACTAATCTCTTCTGGAAACACCCTCACAGACATACCCAGAAATCATGTTTTACAAACTATCTGAGCACCCCTTTACCCAGTCAAATTGCCTCATAAACTTGCCCATCACACCGTCCATCAGAGACTAGTTAAATTCACATCCATCCGACTCGAGGAAGCAAGGATGCCCGCGTCACAGCTCAGCTACGTAGCTTTGAAGAGTCTCCAGCTGACCCAAGTAGATCGACAGCAGACCTCTTCTTGCAGAAATTCAAATGACCTGATAACATAGAATTGATGGATAGCTTCTAAGGCAAACAATGGCCATTTAAGAAAGTTTGCCGGGCAAGGAGGAGAGGGAATACATGCAGCAGTCCTGAAGAGAGCTGTGAAGTTCGCAGCCGAGGTAAAGTCATGAAATAAATGCTGAGCGCAGAAAGGAACATTGTATGTTCTTTGGGACTAAATTTCTCAAGACTCTGCCCTGTGGGAGCTGAGCGAATGGTGTGTGTCTGTGGGGCTGGTTTTCTCGATTCTTTTTTGTTCTCTGGCTGTGGCTTTGTTAGAGAAGATTTTTTCTTTTGTAAACTGATATTTAATTAACTGCCTGAAGCCACCCTATGACAAGTTTGGCCTCTGTGCCTGGGCCTCTATTTTCCTCTTTCCTCATTTATTTAGTCCTCGGGCTGCCCATCCCATCTTGATCCCGAAGAATTGAAAATATATCTCCAGCCAGGGTTCTCCTCTGCACTCCAATCTCTATATACAGCTGTCACCTTGAGAACTTCTCCAATAGGTATGACAGTTATCACCTATTGAACATGTCAAAATTGAACATTCACTGCCCCCCAGATAATCCCCACCCCCTTCCACCTTAGGAAATAGAAAGTCCATCCTTCTGATTGCTCAAGCCAAAGCCAAGGAGTCATTTTGACTACTCCTATTCCTTCATTCTTTGTGTTTAATCTGTTAGCAAATCATGTGGCCTTTCTTCTATAGGGTGCCCAGAAAGTACCACTTCTCAGTGCCCCCAAGGCCACCCCACTGGCCCAGGCCACCACATCACCTCTGGACTTTGCAGTAGCCTCTTAACTGATCTTACTGCTTAATCCCTGAGCCCCTTTCATCTATGCTCAACACAGAGGCCAGAAGATTCTGTTAGAAGGGAAATCAGTATGTTTTCTGCCTCTGCTTCCTGTTTCACTCATAGTAAAAGACCAAGTACCTGCTCTGACAGATACAAAGCACCCCTGTCCCCTCTGCCTTTGTATCTGTCTGATCTCCCTTCACTTAGCCCCCTGGGCTTCTTGCTTTTCCTCAGGCATGGCAAGCTTGCTCCTACCTGGATACCTTTGCAATTGCTCTTCCTGCTGCTGGGAATGCCCTTCCTTCCCCAGGACTCAGTGTGGCCCCCTCTTTCTTTCAAATCTTCAATCAAAAATCATATGCTCAGTGAGGAATGACTGTCAATAAATATATGTCAAATGAATATATGAACTGGATTGCTCCATCTGACAATTCTAAATTAGGATTGCAGTCTTCTGGCTGATGTCCCCTGTTTGTTGCACTTTGCCTCAGGGCACAAGTCCAGCTGTCCCACGCCACCTCTGTCAGCAAACAGGCTGATGTTGATGCTCCACTTATATGTGCCCGGTTCTGCACCCAGTACTTCCTCTGCTCCATGAATTCTCCAAGCACCTCAGGAGCCACATGTTTGCACCCCCAACACTGGGATGATCCCATGTTGATTTCTGGGCTCCTCCAAGATCACTTCCCAAGCTTATCTTGCATAAGCCAAACAGTGTTTGGCTTGGACAGTGTTTCCCTGCACTTTGGCCTCAACTTAGAGGGAAGGAAGATAGGCCTTCTCATCTGACTTCCATGGCTCCTGGGTGATTTGAAGGCCCAGGGCAGCTTGTGGAAGATGGACCCAAAGCTGGATAGACACCCAAGAGGTGAGAAGAGCCTTGCTCAGTGCCTGGCTCTGTGTTTGGTGACTGCATCAGTGAAGGTGATACTTCCCAGAGCCTTGAGGTAGCAGAGAGTGAACTGAGTTACAGAGATGAATCTGCTCACATTGTTTTTTATGGCAACAATGTTGGGTCAAAGTTGGAACACTACAAAACTAACCCAAACAAGTGGAGGGGCCTGGGTGGCCTCTGGACTCCGAGGGATCTAACTGCATGTAACAGGGTGAAATTAAGCACAGGGAAGCTGGTTATATGGTGCCGTTCCTGGAGCCTAAGGAAGTGGTAAATCTCACTGAAGTCATTTTGAGTGACTACTTTGGACAAGTGTTCACCTGGCAGAGTGGGGTGGAGCGAGCTGCCTTGGGAGGTATGTGGCTTCTTCCATCCCTTTAAAGTCCTTGGAAGGCAGCTGGCCTTTTTCATGAAAGAACCCCAGTTTTAGATGAGGGTTCAAAAGTTTGGTCTGAAAAGGCATTTTAAGGAGATTATGCAGACACTTTTTAGTATTTCCTGAGTTAATAATCTGGAAATAGGAATAGGGATGAGTTTGTTTCTCGCCTCTGAAAACAACTTAGAAGTGCCTCAGCGTCGGTGGGCAGACCTATGTTTAAAAACAGCACACCTGCTGGAGCCGGCAGACCCCCCGAGTCACCTCAGATGAAGTTGGTGCTTTTCATTCCTCTTGTGTGGGTCAAGGTCTCACAGGATTCCTGTCCATGGCTTTGAATTGGGTTTGGGGTAAGAACAGGAGACAATGGCACAGAAATGTCCTCTTTCTCAGCATGCATGTGGGGTAAGCAGTGGAGGGGATTTTTCCACCCAAAGTTGTTCAGGAAAACAAAGGATTTGACATGACACCATTGGGTCAAATTCAGTCATGGGAATGTTTTGTTTGGGCCTCTATGGGGTTTTTAGAAAACTCTGAGCCAATGTTTAAAAATCAGGAGTTTTCGCATAATTGTCCTAACAACTGGGGTAGGCCTAGCAATTCCAGCCTTCCCTCTGGTGTGGCGGCTGCCCATGCCACTCCCTTTGCATGAGGTCCTTGCTCTCCAGCCCACCATGGTCCCCACCAGGTGGACCTCCTAGACTGCCACTCTCCGCCTTATCCGAGGAAAATTTAAACTTGCCCCTCCTGAAATAAAGTAAATCTTTTATTTCAAGAGGTGAGCCTGGAAATTTGAAAATTAAGGCGGTTGCTTCACACCATGGATGGGTGACAGCAGGCCAAGCGCTGTCAGCCCAAGGCTGGTGCCTCATGAGAGTCTCTGCAAGGAGACTCCCTGTCCTAGGTTTCTGAGAAGCAGAGCCCAAGCCCACGGTCCCTGTGCAAGGCGTGGGGAACAGAAGACTGTAAGCTGTTAGCGGAGGGGGCCAGGTGGGAGGAGTGTGCCGGCTTGATAAGTGGGTTACAAGTGAGACATTATCGCCCACCCCCGTCATTGAAGTAATTAATTCTTGCTAGAAGAGCATTAATAAACACAGGAAAGGTTAAGGAAAAGTCATGACTTATCCCATCCCTTAGAGATAGTAATTGTTCATATTTATACAATCAATTATTCTTTTCCCTTTCCTTTAACTCAGAGTTAAGATAGCTTGGGCCCTCAGTGCCCCGCCCAGTATTCCTAAACACTCTGCTGAGAAGAAAGTGAGAACTTGGTTGACTGCAGACCTCCTCTGAAGGGCTCTGAAAGTGACTGCAGTGATTGCACTGAGGCCACTTCCATGATCCGGCTGGGCAGGGACACCCCGGCAGGCCTGAGGGACACCAGTGACCGAGACCCTTTGGCTTGAGGACTCCCCAACCCTGGGCCCCAAAGGCTGCTCACTTCAGACACCTGTGGGAGCCTTTTCTGGTCATGGGAGATGCTTGGCCTGTGCTCCTGTGCTTAGAGCCGGCCACGAATGCTGAAAAGTCAGTGTTCTGGAAGCAGCTCTGACCAGTGGTGGAGACGGCCTCTTGGTTGGGATAACTCAGGTTGCTCTACTTTGCTCCGAGTGCTCCCCATAGGGTTGCCTGCTGGAGTCACTGGCTGGGAAATACACCCTTTATCATCTTCCTTTCTGTCTTCCCACTCCATGCCAGTGTTTCTTGGAATTACCTCCCAAATGAAGCATGAGCACTGGCACCCTTGTCTTGACCCCTGTATCGGGACACCAGAACCGCTATCTCCCCTTGCTCACTGCTGCTCTGGGGTGAGAGGGAGACATGCAAGGACCCTTGCCATCCTGCAGGTCTATGATGTCCCTGCTGAGAATCCCGAGGAGGAGCCCCACTCCTTCAGGGGCCATAGGGGCAGGAGGCTCAGCCTAAGGATCCAGATGCAAAACGGAACTTTGGGACTGGAACTGACCCATGGGATAATTTTGTTTGGCCTGAAATTTCCACACTTGAATTAGTTGCCAAAACCAGAAGAGTTCACACAAAAACCCACATTGTGTTGTCTGGAAGAATTGGAAGATGTGTCTGACAGTGCTGGCCAGCGCCCCCTCCTCATGCCAACGATCCATCCCAACCGAGCAGCTGCTGCCCCCTTCAAACAGGGCTTGTGTTCCAGGTCTCCTCCAACTCTACACACCAGCTTCGCTTGACAGGATCCCCTAGGCATTTGGACCTGACCCTCAACTGGAATTCCTGGGACCTGGAAACTGGGGCAAAGGCATGTGGCCTGGTGCTAACTCACCTAGAGGCAACAGCAATGGGCTGTGGACAGCACTGCTGCTGAGTCCTGGGTTTGCTGTCAGGTCGCTGGCAGAACTCAGGCAGGGAGAGAATTCTTTCTGATACAGGCCTGACGGTCTGTGTTTAGTTCAGGAACCTGGTACTTTTTTAAGAGACAAAGCCCAAAAGGCCAACAGGCCTCTGGATGTGAAAGTTCTAGTCCAGTGCTTCTTAATGACTTTTTCACCATACTTCTTAAAAGTACCAAGATTCGGGCCTCAGCCTCAGGAATTCAGGTTTGACTGGTCTGGGGTTAGCTCAGGGTATTGATACTTTTAAGAGTGCTCCTGCATTGCACAGCAAAGGAAATCATCAACAAAATGAAAAGAGAATGGAAGAACATATTCGCCAATATATCTGATAAGGGATTATCCAAAATTCATAAAGAACTTACAAAACTCAACACCAAAAAATCAAACAACCCAATTAAAAAATGGGCAAAGGACCTGAACAGACACTTCTCCAAGAAGCACCTACAGAGGGCCCAGAGACATATGAAAGGATGCTCAATGTCACTAATCATCAGAGAAATGCAAATTAAAACCACAATGAGATACCATCTCACACCTGTCAGAACAGCCATCATCAATGAGTCAATAAGCAACAAGTGCTGGCGAGGATGTGGAGAAAGGGAAACTCCTTTGCACTGTTGGTGGGAATGCAGACTGGTGCAACCACGGTGGAAAGCAGTATGGAGATAACTCAAAAAATTAAAAATAGATCTGCTTTTTGACCCAGCGATCCCACTTCTAAGAATATATCTGAAGGAACCCAAAACACTAATTCGAAAGAACATAAGCACCCCTATGTTCATTGTGGCATTATTTATAATCCCCAAGACATGGAAGCAGCCCAAGTGTCCATCAGTAGATGAGTGGATAAAACAACTATGGGACATTTACACAATGGAATTCTACTCGGCCATAAAAAGAAAAACAAGAAAATTTTACCCTTTGTAATCATATGGATAGACCCGGAGAACATTATGCTGAGTGAAATAAGCCAGTCAGAGGAACACAAATACCATACGTTTTCACTCATATGTGGAATCTAATGAACAAACTGAACTAACAAGGAAAATGAGGAAAGACTCACAGATGGAGAGTAGGGGAAGGTTAGAGAATGGAGGGATCGAGCAAAAAGGAAAAAGGACTCAGGGACATGGACAGCAGTGTGGTGATTGCTGAGGGAAGGGCTGTATAAGGAGACCAAATGGCAACGGAAAGAACATACAGTAAAGATTTAGAGAAAAGGAGTGCTGTGTGTGCTGGAGCCGCTCACACGGCCCAGGAGAGCCCCTGGCACGTATCTTTTGCTGGTCGCTTGAACTTGGCAACTGCTGGGAATACGCACACCAGGGTGACCAGAGCTACCCCCGCTAGAGAGCTTACCATGAGCATTTCCCAGCACACCACGGGAAAACCTCATGCCCTTCTACTGGGAACCAGGACACGAGTGATGCCCTTAGCAGGGATTGTCGTCCCTCAAGTGGAATTTGTTTTCCACTGCGGGGCAGAAGTCTCTACCTGCAGAGGGCCTTAAGTCTAACTTGGGTGGGGGAGCACATTGAATCTTTAATTCAACTTTAGAGCTGGAATCTCCATTCACCTGGTTACTAATTGTATGACTTTGAATAAATGTCCTCAACCCCTGGGCCTCCAGCCTTCAATTCAATAAGAACAGCACCTTTCAGAAAATGAGATGCCACAAATTCGTCATCTGCCACAGTGTCTGCCTTAGAGTCCTACCTCATAAATGCCGTTTGTCTGTCTCTTTGTCTGAAAGGGGTATGAAGTGCACAGTGTTGTTTCCAGAGGCACCTGCAAGGAGCCGTTTCGTGAATGACCACTGACTGCTGTTCTGAGCAGTCAAGGTCTTCTGGGAGGCTGTTGGGAAGAACCATGTGACCTGGTTCTTCAGTGCCTGGGCCTGGGCCCTGGAGGTGGCGGAGTTCATTTTTCAGTTGGAAATGATTCTTCCAACTATGACTGCTTTCCTTAATATAGCAAAGTCAGGGGCGGTTGTCCATTGAAAGAAAAAGAGCTACATTAATTACGGTCTCACCCATGACAATTTACTCTGACTAAAATCTTGCCACTCACCGTTTCATAGGATCTCTTTTAACCTGAAAAGCAGCTTCTTTGCTCCCTTTTCTAACCCAGACCCAGTATTTAGCAGGGTAATGGGATTTATGATTTTGTTTACATCAGTCTCCGTGGCGATCCACCATAAAAGATCTGTTGCTTGGCAACTTGGCATTGTGGGGCTGCAATGGAGGGTGGAATTTTTTGTCTCTCTGAAGGGAGGGCTTAAGGAATAATGAAAACTTCTGCTCATACTTCTCATGAATGCTTTTATTTTCAAGGTCAACCAAATGTTTTTTTCAGGAAAGACTAATGCACTTTTCTTCAAGCGATATACCGTAAAATGTTTCTCCAAGATTATCCTGTCTCTGAGCAGAGGACAACTGGCTCTGGACGTTTTTATTCTCTCCTCGCTGTTGCAAAATCAGGTTTGAGCAACCCTGGGAGTATCGTAATGGACTGGGTCTCTCTCATTTACTGGCACTTTCCGCACTCGTTAACAAATGCCTTTTTTGTTGTTGTTTTTTTAATGAGCTGCTACACACTCTGAATCACTTCTCATCTTAGAAACCCGTTTGTTTGGTCTGCAGTTGGTTAACCACGATCCCTTTGATGACGGGGTCTACGTTAGCAGAGGCCTGGGGGGCATAAAACAGGACCCCAGTTTTCCTCTGAGGTTCCTATTGACCGTAGGCACTTCTGCTATGACCGTAGGCACTTCTGCTAACGATCAAAGGGCCTCTTTTAGAACATGCGAATGCCCTTTCCTGACCTCTTTCTCAACATGGGACACATGAAGGGGAGCAGAAGTTGACTCAGAGGTAGGCCCAGACACCGCCCAGGCTGGACGTGTGCAGACCACGGCGAGGACCCTGATGGGGATGACAGTAGCGAACTAAACACTCACCGTGAGCTCATTTGACTCTTGCAACAATGCTTAGCCACATCTAATCGGCTGGTGGGCAGCTGCAGCTGCCCTAGCGGGCAAGATCTGCTCCCCTGCCCCCAACCAATGCCTCCCCCATCAGCCCTTGCCCCCCCAGCAATTCCCTTCTCTAATTTCTTCATACTGTTCTCTCAGGCCAAAACCAGAGCTCAGCTTCTCCCAGTGAGTGGTCCCCCACTGCCCTGGTCATATGCTTGGACTCCCCTTGAGCCAAGTTTGAACCTAAAAACTTTGCTGTATCTGTATTAGATGCACTAACAATCCACTCGATGACATGGAGTCAAAGGCAGTGACTGACTGATTTACAATATGCTAGGCTGTGCCGTCTGTGAATCAGCACTTCTCAAACTTGAGCACCCGAATCACTCGCGGGTCTTTTTAACGGGCAGATTCCTGAGCCTCATACTCAAGAGATTCTGATTTAGCAGATCTGAAGTGAGGCCCAGGAATTTGTATTGCCAACAAGCATCCAGATGGTGCTGCTGGCCCGGTGGCCCCTGCTGTGAACAGCCCACTCTCAGCGTTTTAGCCTATTCCCTCCTCCGAAGTCTGGAAACATCAGTCTCTTGCATGAGACCTTATGTGGGTTCAGGGAATGTTTGATGAGACACTTCATGACACCCAGTTTTCATCTCACTTCTTGCCAAGAACTCGGCAGATCTTATGTTTGTGGACTGTTTACAATTTGCACGCATTACATTTCATTTGTAGAGTTTGTGATTTACATGCATTATGTTATTTGGATCAGGGGCATATGGTTATACCTACTTTACAAGTGAAGAAATGGAGCCTGAGATGATGACTTACTCATGTTCAAAGGGCAGTACATGGACTCCGAGCCAGGCCTCTGGGTGCTAAGTCCTGTAGCATGTTCCCTCCACCATCGCTGCGTACCTCCGTTTCCCATCCTGGTGGAGTGGTCTCGGTGCTCTGCGGCAGGAGAATACACACTCACTGAGGAAGACAGAGATGGAAGAAAGGAATCCCAAAACGGAGGCTGAGAGCTTGAGCTCCAACTGCTGAGTCAGGACCTAATCCTCCATCCATTAGTTGGGGCTCATGGTGTCCACCCCGCAGGTTTATGCAGGGGGTTAGATGTGTCACAGAGGGCTTGTCCCACAGTGGGAATACTAGTAATCGTAGGGAATAAGAGAGGATATTAGAAGTACTAGAACAGCGAGGCTACTGCTCATGTTGATTTTAGATGTCTCACAGGCAAAGACACGTTCTCGTTTAACTCAAATGCTTACACAGTTTGCACAATACCATTTTTGATGGAAATAAATCTTGGTTCTGAGGCAGTCCTTCTCATTTGGGAATATGAAAACCCATGGCTGTAGCTCATTTATTTTTCTTTCTTCTTTTGACTCAAAGCATTTGAAAAAGGGTTTAAGAAATTGATTGTTCAGCCAACTCGTATGTGAGCATGTTACTGAGGGATGAGGGATTGCTTAGAAAACTAATAATAGCATCTATTTTTCAAGTGCTTACCAAGTATTTATCAAGCACAGCCATGGTGTGAGGAAGTGTGATTATGAGGAAATTGAGGCCCAAGCTTGTGTTTGAGCTCCTGTGGGTCCTTCTCCAAAGCCAACTTTCTTAACCACTTTTATGTTCCTTAATCAAACACCCAAATCTACTACTAATAGTAATTTTTAAAAACCCCAAAAAACTAAATTTGAGAAGAGAAGCATCTACTTCCTGATTTTTCCAAGTTTGGTCTGTTTTCTAAGCTGACAAGTCTGGGTGCATGTTTTATTTCCTCTTAAGTTTCCCGCCCCCCAACCCAAAGTCCAGTAGTATGACATATTCAAAGACAGAGGAAGGAGAGAGAAAGTGAGAGGCAATGGGACCCTTGAGGCAAAAGGCAAAGAGCCTGAGCCACTGATTCTTCAAAAAAGGTGTCCAAACCTGTGGCAGTGTCGTTAGCCCATGGCATGGCTGGTCAGAAGGCTGTGGGTAGTGTGGGCTGCGTAGCTAACAGGCCTGGGTTCCCTGGTGGTAGCTTGGAGTTCACTGAGCATTTTTGGTGCCATTAAGGTGAACTCTTCAGTTACTATAACCCTCGAGTATCTGGGGCACTGCCTGCAAATTTCCCTTTGTCGGGGTCAGAAAACTGCTTTGGATGACCCCCTAAGCTGAGTAACTTGAGCCTCCCTGCAGTTGCTTCAGTCCATGATGTCATCATAAGAGCAGCCACTCTTTCCAAGTCTTGGTATGAGAAGGCATCCTGCAAGGTAGCTAGAATGAACTACATTTTCCAGACATGGAAACTAAGGCTTAAAGAGGTTCAGCCAGGTACCCCAGAACACATAGTCAGTAATTAAATGGTCTGGGTGAAAGCATCCAAGCCCAAGTCTGCCAAAATACATGCCCTTTTAAGCATTTTGGGCAGCCCAGCCCCTAGGAATCTTCTGTATTAGGACTAGACCCATGGGAGAGAAGTCTCCAATGGAGTGGCTGTGGTCTCTCAGAGCTCACCTTCACCCCAAGCCACCTGGCAGAGGCTGGATGATTTTCACAAGAATGGGAGGGTGCTCATGGGCCACAGCAGGCAGGTTCCTTTCCCTCCACTTAACTGAGAGTCAATGTGGCACCTCCTTAAATCTCAAGCCATGCTGATGAAGAGATGTTGCCCCAATGTGAGAGAGAAAGGCGGGGATACAGTAAGTGGATGAGCTAATGCAGCTCAGTTTCATTGTACTTGGCTCTGTCTCAAACAGGCCGGGCGGAAGATATAAATGGCTCTCAAGATGGATGGATTCCCAAGATGCTTTTCTAAGTGAAGAAAGACAAGTTATAGATGGATAGCATACCATTTATGTAAAGACACATATTCACACAAAAATACTATAAAGTTTCTGAGGGCATATGTGTGCACGTCCTTGCTTGCATATGTGTGCACACACGTATCTAGAAGAAGTTAATCCTAACTTTGGTTGGGTCTGGAGTGGTGATCAAGAAGGACTTCAGCCTTATTCAAATGTCAGTTTTTAAAAGCAGAGTGCATTTGTGTATTATTTTCACAATTAAATACAATAATTAAAAAAGGAGAAGCAGCCGATTGCTTTGCCCACCGCCTGAAGGGCACCGTTTTGATAACTCTGCATTGACCTCAGTAACTGAGGTTCAGAGACTTTGTGTTGTAACTTCAGTCTCTGAGTCTGAAGCAAAGTGGGTGGAGGTTCTGCCAAGTTCACATAGTCCTTCAGGTACGGGTCGGGCAGCAGCTTTAGTAAAGTGGGTAAGTCTCTCCCCCAGGGTTGGTGGCTGGTCTCTTTTGGCCTTATTTCTTTCATCCCCTCTTTTGTAAGTGTCTTCACTCCATCGGCTTTGCTACAGGAACGGTCAATGGTAAAGGGGTCATTCCTTCCAGGCACATCTGAGTTTTACTAGGTAGTGAAGCAAGGGCATTCTGGAGGGAGGGCGGGACGAGCATAGTCTGGGACACAGGCAACCAGCTTTCATGCAGGTACTTCAAGGCTGTCGTGTGAGTCTGGCTGTGCCATGGGCCACAGGGAAGTGGGAGACTTATGGTTTGCAAAGCAGTGACATTCTTTCCAACAGGGAATTCCCTTTCAACTTAGTAGCCACAGGATTAAACAGATATGCCTTCCCCCTTCACCTTAATCTCTGATAATCCCAAATAATCTCCCCACTGAAGATGACAAAGTCTTAATGGGATTGACTCATGTGACCCCAAGGCTTGGGCAGCCAGGAGTTCCAACTACAGGCTCTGGACGGGACCCTGGAGTAGGTTAGTTGACCTGATGTCAGAGTACAAGTCTCACCTCTCCCTTGACCATGTGATAAAGCTTCTGTCTTCATATTGCAAGAAGGAGTCACAGCCGGGATCTCACATACCTTTCTTCCCTCACTTCTCACAGCATTGGCAAGAGTGGCCAGACCTTCTTGTTGGATATTAAAGTCATACAACGCAGCATAGGATTCAGTGATAAATGGACATGGCTGGCGAGTTTGCGGAGGAGTTAGAAGGCCAAAGAGATGGTTCAATTGAAAATAATTACATTATATTTTGATACGACTGATGAGAAGCCAGTCATACCTGGGAAGAATCTTTAATCCTGCTGTCAGAAAGTAGCAGATGTATTTTCCTTGATGAGGCAGGCTGGTAAAGGGACAAGAATATAGATACTGAAGGTAGGAAGATCTGAATCTGAATTCCACTTCTGCCACTCACTAGAGATGTGACCTTTGACACACCACTCACCTCTCTGAATCTTAGTTTCCTCACCAAGAAAATTAGTCATATAATGGACATCTTCTATGGCTGTGCAACTTAGAGATAATATATATTTAATCTTCCTGGCATATACTAGGTGCTCAATAACTGGTAGCTACTATTATCATATTATTGATATTGCATTAGTCAGAACTCATAGCCACAAGTGTCATAAACCTAATCACAATAAGACATAAACAAAAAGAAAATTTATTGGCTTATTTAAGGGAAAAGTCTAGAATTTGAGGCATGACTTAATCCAGGTGCTCAAACGGATTCATGAGGAGTCAGTCTTTCCCTTTCTCCACCTGGAGGCTGCTTCCCTTAGAGCTGGCTTGACCCCAGTGATGGGTACCAGGACATCTAGATTTATGGTCAACCAGGTGAGAAACCCTAGGAGTAAAAAAACATGTTTTAAATTCTTTAAACTAATTTGTAGATTATTATAACTTGAATGGTTTAAGTAGATCATCTTCCCAACCCTAGGTGAATCATTGTGTCCAGAAGATTGGAATACGTTGGTCGTTCTGTGGTCATATGTCTGATCTTGCAACCAGGAACTGGGATAAAACCCACATGAACCACAGGGAAGATTGTGGGGATAACCCTAAGGAAAATTGGGATGGGTGCCATTATCAGAAGAAGGGGTAAGAGATGCTGGGCAGGCACAAACAGAAGACTGTGCTACAAGGGCATGTTTTTAGTGGATTCTCTCATCGAAAGACTGACAACTTTGGAAGATTACTGTTCAGCAGAGGGTTGTCATTAATTTATTTAGCTGTTTGTAAAGTTTTCTGGTTCTGTAGTTTTTCAGAAATGCAAATGAGTGAGTGAATTAATAAGTACTTCTTAATTGATATGCAGAAATATAATTCAAAGCTGCCCCTCATTCTAAATTTCCATGGGAAATTATGCTAGAGTTTTACAAATAATTGGAATGGACTTGTAGAAATGCTTTTTTGGCTCTTAACATTAGTGAGGAAGGAATTTAGTAGATGCCCTGGCTTCCCAACCTGCTTTATGCATAGTAAACCAAGACATATGCTATTCCATTCATGATGATTGGGTACATTTGGAAGCAGAAATTCCTAAAATAATAGAAGATTCTTATGCTATGAGATAACACTGAGTTGGATTTGCTGTATCCAATTCAACAATGACTGAGCAGCGTACCTCAATGACATAGAGGTACAAGATACAAACCCTTACCTAAAGGGTACAATAAGTGCACTCGTGACTGAGATAAAACAGAATGTGGATGCTATTGAAAATATACAAAAGGCCAGGGGGGAATTCAGAAAAAATATAATGAATGTTTTGGGAACTTAAAACCCCTTCATGAAGAACTGCAAGACTTAAATGAATTTTGAAGCATGTGGTCATGTTGGTCGAAGCTCTTGGCAGAATAAACCTGAGCAGATGTCTTGAAGTGTTGTTTCCTGTGGGTCTCAGCCTTAACCTATCAATAGTGATGCTATCTATCAACAAGGAGTGCCCAAGGTACTCACCTAGGCCAAGGTACTTATCGTGAGCCCCCATAGACATTTCCCAAACTCAGCTGATGTTGTGGCTATACCTGCCATTGTGCTTCTTATTATGATTGTAAGATGCACCTCAGCAGAAAGCCATCAGGAAATTTTGAAGAACAAGATTTATTGCTCACAGGAAAGTACATGGCATGCCCACAGGTCACACAGAGAGGTCCTGGGTAAAGAAAGGGAGAGAGTGTGGACATGGGTTTCTGCCTTTATTTGGATTGAGGGTGGGGTGCCTATGGTTGCGCAGGCTCATTCTTTATTGGCCAATTTAAATTGCAAGAGTAAGAATTAAGCTGCAGGAAGAGAAAAATGGGGTCACTCAAGTGGTCAGTTATCAAAGTTACCCAGCGCTTAAAGGGCACCTTTTTGGACAGGGCATGTCTGGCTTCTTCCCTAGTTTAGCTAGTAGTTGTGCCACGCAGGTGGCAATATGATTACTGAAGCTGGAAGTCTTTGAAATGGGGTTCAGGCCTCCAGAGGACTTTTGCATTCACAGCCCCCAAATCAGAACAACTGGATTTCAAAGAGTATTTTCTCATAAGCATTTTTCTATGGATCTAAATATAAAGTCTCCCAACCAGTAGACAGACTCTCTGGGACTGCTTGCTTTGGATTTGGGCTGTGGTTCTGAGGTGTGACCTGCCTTGTAATAAATGCATCTCTCCCCACTCCCCCTGCCCCCCCGCAAGCCTGGCTTTCCTGCTTCCCAGTGCTTTCTTGGGCTGTAGGTATATAGCAGACTTTGCAACTTGATCTTGCATCAAAGGATCAAAGGTGTTGCAAGTTTCAGAATCTCACCATGGCTAGTACTTTAACATTATGCATGAACGAATTATAACTTGTTAGCAAATGTGGAAAAGAATAGACCCCCCCCCACCTTTTCCAGCTGAAGGGGCCAGTGGCCTGCAAGGCCTCACCTGAGAGAGGCCCCCTCAGAATGGTGAGGGCAGGAATGTTCAGCGGTTGCTTGGATTGCTTCCTTCACCCCACGCATTTATTTGTGATATGGCCCATTAATTTACTCCCGGGAGAATCTTTTAATGATCAAAAGGCAGATTTTTAAAAATCTTCCTTGGCTCCTGTTCTGTGCTATAATTAGACTGCAAGACAAGCAGAGAGCAGGCTGTTCTGAGGTCTGAGCATGAAGCCTGGGTTCGGGACTGTTGAATTTTCAAGTCCCCGCAGCACGATTGCCCACCTCTGGCTCAGTCAAGTTACGTCTGTTCTCCTTGCAACTGCCTCCCCGTTTCTGAAGAAAGACCCTCTTCTGGAAACAAGCTGATTCCAGAACCAGGACTCTTCTGCTCTTGGCTTTCTCAAAGGCCCTGAGTTGGAGTCGCTTCTCTTGGGCACTATCAAGAATGAGTTTCAGAAGAGTCAAAAAGGAATCCCCACCAGGTCAGTGGGTGATTGAAGACAGGCAGAGTTCTCCTCAGGGCTCCCGTCCTGACTTCAGTCGTTCACAAGTCTCTTCTCTTCTCTCCCCTCCTCCCTTTATTGGTATTTTCTGAGGAGCATATACCTATGCGAAAGGCAGGCGTTTACTGCTCCCTTGTAGATTTCATGGGAAGGGAACTGTGGAGGCATCTGGCAACTCCGGCCATACCTGAATTCGTATTGCCACCCAAAATGCAGAATTGGTTTTAGAATCAAAATTGCTGGCCTGCCATTTGTAACTGTGCCAACCTAAATACCTTTCATATGGAAACCCAAAACCTTCCACCAGTGAAAGCCACCAACCTATATGAGAAGGATTAGAGACCTCCTGATATTTGGATATGTTTAAAAAGACAGAAAAGTGAAAGCACTGTGCTCAGTGGGTGTGGACTGCTAAAAGCTGCCTCCACAATAAGGTGCCAGGGTGCAAGGATTACAGCCAGGAAGAGGAAAATACCTGTACCCACCGCCCGGCCCAGAAAACCGTGGAAGGAAAGGAAGAAGTTCATGACTGAAGGGTTCTAGCCCAGTGGGGAGTCTGAGATAAACAGCTCTGTTGAGGTGTTTTTTATTTTTCCTGTTGGCAGACCTCGGGAGTGGGGTGAATGGGCTGGGCTGTGTGTGGAAGGTGCTCAGGGACCCTGAGGAAGGGAAACCTCTGCAGAGGGCCAGCTCTCAGGTGCTTTGGCAAAGGCCACCTGTTGAGTGGGGAGTGGGCGGCGGGCTTGCCTGGGAGCTGCTGCTTTTGAAGCAGTAAGAAATTTCTGCAGGAGTCGTTAGGGTAGACCATCAGGAGTGAAATCAAAAGCACAGGGTGACAGTTATATCTGGCTTTCTGAGAGAGAGAGAGAGAGATTCCAAGATTCCTCTTCAGCTACTGAACACGCTGCGATGGTTTTCTTCGGCCTTACTCATGGGGACACACACTGCAGTGGTGGAGTCAGATGGCTTGCTAAAGTCCTTGGTGAGTTTCTGGGACGAATTATATTCTGGACTCAAAGTAGGAGAAAGCGCATATTGCAGGCACAGGGAGGAGAGCTCATTTGTCACTAGATCCACAGTGGAGGGCACAGCTCTAAGCATTTTCATAGATCTGATTCCATTTGATCCCATAACACCTCCTGGTGTGGACAACGCAGGTGTTCTTCCTTTTTTTTTTTTTGTCTTCTCCCTATACATGGGGAGACGGAGGTGCAGAGAGTTTGGGTCTCTAACCAAGGGACTGACTTACTCTTCGTCAGAATCCAGTTCTCCCCTCCTTTATAGCTTATGAACCCCTGAAACAGCTGTGCCTGAAAGGGGGCTTCTCATCTCAAGTAGCAGTTGCGATTCCAATGGTCCCATCCCCAAGGCAAAGAATCAACATGGAAAGGGCAAACTTAGCACACACAAAGCTTTGATTTAACATGTGCTGGCTTTTAGGGGACAAACCCCAAAAGTTGGACCATGGAAATGAATTTCTCATTGGGGTCAGGCAGCCCCCCTTCAGATCTCCTCCAATGTGACTACTATTCCCTCAGCCCAATATTTTGATCAGCTTCTGTGTGATTGGTATTGGAAAGGCAAAAACTTTCAGTCCTTATGGAGTTTACTTCTGAATGGCAGAGGACCCAGGATTGTTAAATCATAAGGGGGTAAGGGCTAGGAAAGAAACAGAGCAAGGAATTGCAAATCTGAACCGAGTGGCCAGTGAGATTGTTGCCGAGAGGGTGCAACGACAGTGAGGGATGAGCCAGGTGAGTACCTGGGGGAGAACATTCCAGGCAGAGGGAATAACAAGTAGGTCACGTGGCTTGGGCCTCAGCGTGAAAGCCGAAGAGGCAGCATGGGGCAGCTATGCTCACTGTTCAGGGCCTACTGGCCAGCTACGAGGAGTCAGGCTTTCCTTCTAAGTGAAGTGGGAGCCAAAACAGGTTTGAGCAGTCATATATCTTCTGACTCATGGTTAAATGCACTCGTACTGGCTGGGTGTCGAGAACAGACAGAAGGGAAGAAAGGACAGAAACAGGGAGATGGTTAGGGAGCTATTGCATTAAACCGAGGAGAGATAATGGTGACTTGGACAGTGATTGGATTCTGATATTATTATGATTTTTTAAACCTCACCCAAGGACAGGCTTATTGATTTTAGAGAGAGGGGAAGGGTAGGAGAGAGAGAGGGAGAGAAACATTGATTGCTTGCCTCCTGCATGTGCCCCAACTGGGAACCAAACCCACAACCCAGGCATGTGTCCTGACCAGGAATTGAACCCATGGCCTTTCAGTTTATGGGATGATGCTCCAACTGAGCCACACCAGCCAGGGTGGATTCTGATATTCTTGATAGATTTTGTGTAGGGTGTGAGAGAAAGCCAAGAGTCAAGATGATCCTAAGTTTTTTTTCTAAGATATTAGAAAGACGCAGTTTCTGAGAACTAAGACTGTGGAAGGATAGGGCTTTTGAGGGGACTCTCAGGAGTCCCTCTTTGGACACGTTAAATGTGAGAACCCAAATGGAAATGTAAAAGGGGGCTGGTAGAAACACTTGACTGTAGGTGATAGGTGAGGCCCAGGCCAGAGATTGACAGTGTGAGCCCTCAGCATATGGATATCGTTGGGAGGAGAGACTTTGGACCTCTGGCACTGACATGTCGAGAGAAGAAGGAAACTTAGGGAACGTTTTCTGTGATTCTGGAAACAGATAGGTCTAGAGACAGGTACAGCTTAAGTGGCTACTGAAAACTTTACTTCTAATCACCTGCCTAAAGATGAGGTTTCTTTCCAGCCTGAGACTTTGCAGGTGACTCTAGCCTGTGTCTTTTTGTTTTGTTGGGACATGAGCTTGTGGCGTTTGATGAGCCTTAGAAGGACCCTGGGTGCCTGAGATCTGCGCAGGGCATCTGGGACAGTGGGGTGAGGCACAAAGCCAGGCGGGAACTTCACTCTTCAGTACTCCCTAACCTGCTCGCAGAATGCCCTTGAGTAGCTTCCTAAACTCTCCAAGCTTCGGTTCTTCACCAGTAAAGTCAAGACTGATGATAATATCTGAGTCATAGGCTTATCTCAAGGGATAAATAATAATGAAAGTTAAAAGCATCAAGAAGAGTGTCTGAACGTAATAATAAACTCCCAATAAACATTAGTTATTGTTGTGGTTATTCAATAGTATCTTTAAGAGTACTTTCAAATTTGGGATAAAAATTGGTAGAAAAAAAAAAAGAAAAGAAAGAGAAAGTACCATTAACTACCAGAAGTTTGAGATAAATTTAAATTTAAATTAGGCCATATTTTACTAACTCTTAAAGACTACAATTTTTTAATATTCTGTAAATAATTTACTAAAGTCTGCACTTGAAAATACCCAAATAAAAGGGGCAATATTAGGTGAGCTGATATTTCTCTATTGATTACTTCAGTTAATTAAAATTCTATTTGATAACCAGCTGACAACTTTTACTCTGACTAAAGGAACATCGATATTTCCAAAAAGTTAAAGCAATAAAAATAGACATTTTCCTTTTTTAGTGTGACAGAGTCTTGGTCTGTCTTAGTTCTCACAACCAAGTGAGATTGTCAACTGGGATTATTTGGCTTCTTTTCACTCCCTTCCCTCTTCCCTGCATCTCTTACAAAGCTGTGTGCTCCTTGAGGGCCAGGGTCAGTTGTTGCTCATCTATGTGCGCTCAGCGCACAGTGAGCACTCAAGACCTACTGTTTAAAATAAAAGTTTCTGGTGATGCCCTGGCTGGTGTGGCTCAGTGGATTGAATGTTGGCCTGTGAACCAAAGGGTTGCCAGTTCGACTCCCAGGCAGGGCACATACCTGGGTTGCAGGCCAGGTCCCCAGTAGGGGTGCGTGAAAGGCAACCACACACTGATGTTTCTCTCCCTCTCTTCCCCTCCCTTTCCCTCTCTCTAAAAAAAAAAAAAAAAAAAAGTTCCTGGTGACTGATCTATTGACTAATGGAGTGAATGAATGAGTGAATGAAACTCAGTCTCTTCTCTTAAGAAGCTCCCCATGGAATGGAGAAGGCAGATGTTCGCAGATGTCCACATAGGTCGATTGAAATACAGTGCGTGATTATTAAGACAGACAGCTTGCTGTAGGCAGGAAGTTTGAGTTGAAGTAGGAGTCTAAAAACTTCCCAGGGGGTACGTGCACTGAGCTAGTTTTAAGAGAATCAATTTCAGATGCTCAAATTCCACATCAATTGAAAAATGGTTGTGACAGGGTTGGCCCATCACCTTCCCCAACTCCCCATTCACTTGGCCAAAGAAAGATGTGGACCTCTCACACATTATGGGTCTCACCATGGGGGTCTTGTGAAGGGCTGTAAAAATCTTTGGGGCAATAAAATTATAATTCAACATATTGGTTTGGACAAACCTTCTGTAACTGGACACCTTGGACTGGCAGAGAACATAGTGTCTTTTTTTGACAGGCTGAGTTTTCCAGAAGCGGAAGCTGAGTCAGTGTTTGGGGTGCCAGATATTTATTAGGGATCAACACCTCCCAAGGGAAAGGGGAGGGAGCAGGATTGGGCAGAAGTCAAACCAAGATGGAGGCCTGGCAAAGACTTGGCCAACCCATGGAGAGCCCTGGAGCAAGGATTGCCCACCAGAATGGTGCTCGCTGGGCAGCAAAGGCTGAGGGCTGGCTTCCTTACAGCGGCAGCCAGCCCTTGAGGGAGATGGCGTTTGGAAGCCATCCTCTGGCCTCACTCCCTGCCGCTGGGGATCCTCCGTAGAGGGGGATCTTCATGGCGCATCTTTGTCTACCACACTTTCCCTGGGCTGTATGCAGTTCTGCTAAGGGTGAAATGTAGTGTTCAGAAAAGGTATTTTGGCCTGAATTGGGGTGCTCTGAATTCAGACATTTGGTAGAGTGAGGCAGCAGGAGTGATGAGAATTTCTTTTGAACAATCTCTCCTCTTCCATCCTCTAAATAATGTTAAGGATATAGGTCTGCTAAAGAAAGAGTCCACAGATATGAAGAGAGCACCGATAAGCAATAACGAAGGCCTCGTTTGTTGGGGAGCTTAATTGATGGCATGGTGCTGTGCCTTCTCATTTTCTAACAGACGGTTGCTATACCGATTATTTTGCTATACATCCATCTCTTGCCCCAGAATTAGAATTCGAAAGTGAGCTGGTTGGGTAGGGATACATGGCAACACATTTGAAACTGAAGTCAGATTTTTTTCTAATGGGAACAAAATCTGGTTTGGCTACTTGGCTTGACATTGTGTACTCCTTTGCCAAACAGGTTTCATGGCAGACATTTCCATGAACCGAATGAGCTAAATCTGAAAATCTAACCTTGTGGTGGATTTTCAAAAAGCATCTGATGAGATGAAATAATTTTATTAAAAGTTGTATTGGCTGGTGGTGGGGGTGGGGTAGGGGTCAGAAATAACTACCAGTGGGCATGGGATTTCTTATTTGGGGTGATAAAAATATTCTGGAATTAGATAGTGGTAATGGTTGCATAATTTTGTGAAAATACTAAAAACCACTAAATTGTACACTTTAAAGAGGTGAGTTTTATGATATGTAAATATTTCAATTTAAAAAGCAAAAAAAATATTGTACTGGCAAAGTTGTATTAAAATAACAAGTATTTTAATTTTCCAAACTGTTTCAATTTAAACAAGGGGCCACTAAGTAAATGAGTAGCAGGTATAATTAGTATTTTTAGTATTAGTATAATTAGGATTAGTAACAGGTATAATTAGGTACAGCATTTTTGGTATATTTCCCAGAGTTGGG
The DNA here is from genome assembly GCA_007922815.1 of Macrotus californicus. NCBI lineage: Eukaryota > Metazoa > Chordata > Mammalia > Chiroptera > Phyllostomidae > Macrotus > Macrotus californicus. Next base: position 60,100 of record VMDR010003377.1, read on the forward strand.
AAAGTGAATGACTGGGTAACAAATACATTTTGGGTCTCACGGTTTATAATTCTTTTCTCTTAACAAAATTAAAGAAGGACCAAACTGATGTATCAGCTGATAGGCCATTACTAATTTTTGATAAAAGACTGGTATATAATTTTTGACATCATAAAACTCCTTTTATTCACTCTTATTTGGAGGAAAGCAAAGTTTCTCAGAGTTTTCTTTTTAAAAGTATAAAACAGGAAGAGAATTGATTCTGAATTCTCTCTCATTCTAGCAACAAATAATTTTAAGTTTTTAACTTTTAAAACATTTAAGAAATTATTTAGAGAGGAGGGGAGGGAGGGAGAAAGAGAGCAAGAGAAACATCGATCAGCTGCTTCTCTTATTTGCCTTGACTGGGAACTGAACCTGCAGCCTAAGCCTGTGCCCCGACCAAAAATCAAACCGGCGACATTTTGCTTTACGGGACGACACCCAATCAACTGAACCATACTAGTCAGGGCACAAATAGTTTTCATACATGGATACATCAGCTAATTGAAAAAACTGCCATTCTAATTCTTTAAGGGGTGAACTTTAAGTAAGATTTACCCTTTATGTTTAATGGTTATGAAAATTTATAATATACTTACATTGTTTTAATTATACTCTGATTATTATTAAAATTATAATTCGGTCTAGAAAAAACTGCTTAAAATTTAAAGACTTATAGCGATAATAAAATTAACATTTCAGTGTGTTTACATTTTTTATTGCAGAAGAGAATCAATATAATAATCATTAATGGAAACAACTTTCAAACATAAATATATGACAATTGCTAAAAAGTACAAAGAGTAAATAGATCGGAAATGGAGTTCAAGAAGAAAATGGAACAATAAGTTGATGAGAAGACTCTTCACATATTTTTAAAGTTGTTTATGGTGGGTAGAATTACTCCACTACTTGGATTCCACTGTCTACATTTAAGAGTGATGTAATAGTTTTATTTTAAAATGCTAATATTTACAATACGTACTAAGGAAATGACATCCTTTGCAGCTATTTAAACTTACAATAAAAGATTTTTTTATGCCATCTTAAAAACTGTGTGAGAGGGCATATGGATTTCCAACCAGTTTTAGGGAGCACATAAGTCAAAAACTTGGGAGACCACAGCTCTGGAGGGCTGGAGGAGGGGTGACTGGATCTGCTTAGGTGGGTTGGGTTTACAGAGGAGGTGATGTGTGAGCTGGACCCTGACAGATGGGAAAGGTGTCTGCCAGGCAGAGGAGGGCCCTTGGCAGCTGCCAGCCTGAGGAGGGTGATGTTTTAGAGGCAAAGTGCCAGCTCCTGGCATTCTTACTACTTTGCCATTACCATAACCTTCTGCCTCGATAACCTGGGTTTTATGGAGGCCTGAGTGAGAGATGAAGGTAAGTGATGGCTCAGTGATTTAGCCTCAAGGTGACGCAGCCATAAGCTGACTCCCTGGCAGATGCACTGAGGATGACTTTCTGCTTTCTCTTCTTGTTGGCCAAATGATACCCCTTTGGTCATTGTTCAGCTGCACCCTGAATTCGCTTGGCTTCAAACCCCACTCTCTGCCTTTTCCCCAAGTGCAGTCTCGGTCCCAGTGCCCACAGGGTGCCAAGAGGACAGTCTACTCATCCCCAGCCTTCCAGAGGACAGGCTGGCATTTTCAATCCGTGTGATCTGTGGGGTCAGTACAATGAGAGCAGGTTTGGAAAGTGGACAAGAACACGCTCACAAGGAGTAGAAGCTGTCTTTGGCCTTGCTGTCTGAATGGGAAGAAAAATCTTTGGTAAACTTGGGTGGTGGGGATGGGTCTGGGTTGGAGGTTTTCCAATGAACTGGGAAAGAAACTCAGGCTTTTATACCCTCTGAGCCAAGTTCAGAAGTTTGTAGATGTCTTTGAGGAGAGAAAATTTGTGCTGCGGACTTCAAAATTGTGTTTGAGTTGAATAGAGAGCCACAAAGCAGATAAGATGTTCTAATGAGTTCTCACACTTCTTGAAAACATGACCGGGGGAGCCTGTCTACGGTGGCTTTCCTGGGGGAGGGGAATAGCTCTGGGGCAGGGTCCACTCAGAGAAAAATGGCAGAGGCCCTTGCCACCCCCACCCTCATCTTGGATTCTGCTTGTGCACATATTTACTTTCCAGTGTGTGCACAGATGTGAGGATTTCTGGGATGGACGTGAGAGGAGGGAAGCAAAGGTGGCTGGGCAGAAAGTTTCGAGCCGCAGCCGTCGGACTCAGAGGAAACGGGTTGACTTTTTCAAGCTTGCCCAGACGGGCTGTGCGTGTGGGTTGTTAGCTCTGGCACCAGACACCAGGCTCTGCAAACACCGAGTGGCCTCCCCCCCCAGGATGTGTGTTGACTGTCATGTCTTACAGACTAATTGGCTCTTTCGGAGGAGCTAGAAGCCACTTCTTTCTGGTCTCTGTTGTTCTTGGGGAAAGCCTTGGGGATGGTGATGGGTGTCAAGTTATTTGGTTCTGTCCCTTAATGTCCATTTGTTTATTTCCCAGTGGGCCCAACCTAATAGCTGAGAGGGACTTGCCTTCTCTTCAGAGAGGTTTTATAGCATCCATCCTACATGTCGTTTGTGATGAAAGGGCAAGTTCAATTAGTTGCTCTGAGTCAAGTCTCTGACAGGTCACGGGAGGTCTCTTTCCTTCCAGCCATTGCAGCTCCCCATTCCCACTATCACTTTTTTTTTTCCTTTCTGAGTTTCGTTTTTATTTCTCCTTTGGATGAGTGAGTTTTCTCTCTGTTCTTTTCATTCCAAACGCCCAGATACGGCTGTGTGTAGGGGCAACACACGTGCACGTTGAATTAAGTCAGCGTGGACCGATGCCAGGTGCCAGGCTCCACAACCAACAAATCACACCCTCTCCCCGGCCCGCTACGGCTCTTCTGAGACTCCTGTCTATAAATCGTGCCATGACAAGTCGCCTGGAAACTTCCTCTGCTGCTGGCAGCTCCACACCCATGCATTTCCTTTTTCCTGTGAAAATTCTATTCCCAGCTCCAACTCAAGACAGAAGGTCAGTTATATCGACACCTACTGCACACAGACACTGTATTTTCAGAAAGATATTTTCACATTCAAATTTTTTCACCACGGGTCCCTCCCTGTCCCCTTTCCCCTGCCTAATGGATCTCCCCCCAAACCCCTTCAGTGTTAGTCAACCTAAAGGCCTGTCCTATGACACATCCCATCCCCAGTAGGCTATATGCTTTGAGAAATTTTTCCAGTGGTAGTTGGGAGCTCCCCAGCAGCACCCATGAATTCTCCTGTCAGCAGGGGAAGGTCCCTGAGAGAAAAGCCTGGGGTCAGGACATGGAACCCCGAAACAGCATTCCCTGGTGCACGGGCATGCTTTCTGCTTAGCTGATGATTGCGGGCAGCGTTTCTCGCCTCCCTGCCTGCCTTTCCTCATTTGTGAAATAGAAGACTAATAATTTCCCAGGAGGAAATGTGTATATAGGCACCTTGTAAGTTTCCAGTGTCAGGATGTTTTATGGGATGGTGATCTCCTCTTTATGATCAGGCCTTTCCATAGATGTCAATCTGTCTCCAGAAGACTTGGGTTAAAATGAAATATATTAACTTAGGGAGGAGGTGGAGTGGACATTTGTTGATTTTGCTGCTCCCCATTCATGCTAATAGCACCCCATTTCCTTTCCAGGAAATGACCTCATCCCCATTCTGCACATTCCAGGGAATTAGCTCACCTACTTAGTAAGCTGTCGATCAAGACACCCCACTCTCCCCAGACAGGCAGTGGGCTTGTTATCCAAGCTGGGCCAACTGGATTCTCTCTTTCAGGCATTGAAGCTGGAGTAGCATCACAGGTGTGGAGATGGGATGGAGCTGACAAATGCCAGCATGGTCTTGAACCCGACAGACAGCCGTGGCTCCTGCCTTGAAGATCCCCCGGAGAGGCCCTGGTTCCTGTTCGTTCTGGCCCTGGGGCAGTGGTGACCCAAGCAAAGACTGAAGTTAGTGTTTCCTCCCAATCTGGTGCTAAATTAGCAGGAAACAGAATTCTTACCTACTTGGATTGACGAACTGAGGGGGTCAAACCACGGGGTGTCTAGCATCATGCTAAGAATAACAAGTTAATCCACAAATACTAGTGCGTGGATGGGGAGTGTGAACTCTTTCCAGATAATGGAATATGACACTCCAGCATGGCCACGCACACGTCTCTCCGCACTTGCATCAAATAAAGGTGGACATGCGCTGCTTCTTTCTGCTCTTCTTCTCCTTCCTTTTCCTTTTTGTTTTTTCCTTTTCGTTGGCGAAGATGGATCCCTTTTGATTGAAGCCAGTCAATCTGTACCTGTTGCTGCATCCACTTAATGGAGTGAAGGGCCTCTCTTTACGTCTGATGAGTGGGGCTTCAGCTTTCATAACTGAAGTCTGAAAACCAGGTTTGCCATTCTGGAGTGGTTTCTCTGGAATCAGGGCCATTGCTAAAGCTGTGTCAAGCCGGTTTAGTACAACTGACTGAAAGACCGAAGTCCTTGCTCTTCCCGTCCCTCCATCTGCGGCAGACAGGGTGGTTTTCTTTCTTTTTTTTTTTTTTTTAATTACTTTATTGTTATTCAATTACAGTTTGAATTTTCCCCCCACCACTCCCCCCCCACCCCAGCCAATCCCACCCTCCGACAGGGTGGTTTTCTTACAGTCAATCATGAACCTCTTCTTGTTCCACCTGGTCTGTGGAGAGACACTTCTTCTTTCAAACAACTTTTCATTGCTGAAGTTCACAGGCAACCTTGGTGTAAGCTGCACTTTCCATGGCAGAATTGCTCAAGGCTTACCTGGTCAAGTTCCAATAAGGAAAAAAGAAACTGTGGTTACCATGTGAGGTAGAGAGGGCCACATTCCAGACGGGTCCCAATGACCTGAAAGTCTGGGTCACACAATCACAGGAAAAAGAGGGACACTGTCTCAGGACCTGGGAATAACAATTATAGTTGATCTTTTTCCTGCGGGGGGTGGGGGGTGGGGCGGACAGAATAACAGTAGCTTTCCCTTCCTGGGCTTCAACCTAGAAGCTACTGGAAGGTCTATGGGGATGTTTTCACTAGTCTTTCTAATTTTTCTCTTGTATTGGTCATAGTAATTAATGCTAGATTTGTTCACATTTCAGTGACTTAATACGACTTTATTTTATATGTCAACTATATATCATTAAAACTGGAAAAACAAGAATGCAAGTTTATTTCTCACTCATGCCAAGTTCACTGGAAGTTAGGTGGTTCCCACAGCAACTCTCCTCCAAGCAGTGACTCAAGGATCATTGTGTATGTCTTTGCCATCTAAGCCAAATGTTTCTAGTCATGTGGACAGAAGAGAGAGGACAAAAGAAGCCCCAGATAATTAACTACTTCACTACTTCCACACAAAGTGCTATTCCATCGGCCAAAAACAGTCGTGTGGTCAACTTAACTACGAAGGGATCTGGAGAATATGAAGGCAAGGTGAGCGCTAATATACTCTGCAATGCCTTAAGTTCTGCAATAAATGTCCCTCTTGACTCCAGGTGAAACTTCTCCCCTGCAAAAAGTCTTTTAAAAATGGTTTGAAACATACTCAACACTGAGGCAAATGAATGACATGTTCTTTTTCTCAGGAATATGGTATTTTAGGCAGGCTAAACTTCTTAACCTAAAGTAGGTGAGGGAGAGGTCTTTGGCAAGCTTCAGCTGAGTGACTTTGGAGTTTTCCTAACGTACAGGCCTCTAAAATTTGGGTGAATGTGTGTAAGGACAGCCCTGCTGATGGTGTAGTGCCATGTCAGTGCTCAGGCTTGACCCTTGCGTCATAGCCATCACCCTCAGAAGAAATGAACACAGGAAGAATTCTCACTGGCAATACCCATGCTAAATAGGGAGAAAACTGTTAGGCCTTGGTTCCTTTTGGCCTAGTGCTTGTCTCATTTGCCTTTTAATTTTCTGGTCAGACCTACACTTGAGGCTTTTCAGCTCACAAACAATGGGAGTGATTTCCATTGGGTGTTTCTGTCATCTGGTGGGTCACCCTGGAACTTTATTCTTTGTGCTTTGATTTAGAACAGAAACAAGCAAAAGAAAGAAGGGGGAAAAAATCTTGACTCACAATTATAATGTGAATCAGTAACAAAGCTCTAAGTTCAGTGTGTGGGAAAAAAACATTCTCTGTCCATCCATCTCCTGGTTCTTCTAATTTCCAAGAACCAAGGAAAGAGCTTGAGACAATGAAAAAGAAATAGTACAATTGTGGGGAACTTGAGAGATATAATCAGAGGGAGGTTGAACTCAGGATGAAAACATCATGCCAAGGTTGCAAATGGAAGGCTTGAGGCCAGCTCCAGCCCCTTTATTATGTTTTGATTGGCTTCTGGCTAGTTGGTCCACACAGTGTTGGGTAGAAAATCTGAATTAGTAGCCAATATTGAAATACTTGGAGATTTCACATTAAAAAGCCAGATTTCTGCCTTGCCTTAAGAAAATCAGAATTTGGGACAACATTAAGCCCATATTCCTACAAAGCAATAATTGGTCTGAACTACAGTGACTGTCTCCTTCAGTCAGGACAGTTGTCCCCTTTTAGTTGACTATGGTCCCACCACTCCTGATTGCACCCCCAACACTGAGCCCACGTTTATTCCTCTTTATCTGTGACCCCCTTCTTCCTAGAGAGTCATTCATTCAGAACTAGCTTCCTGGGCTCTGTAGGTATTTGAGTTCACAAGCCCTGACCAAATGAGCTTCTACACTTTAAAAGTTGCCGAAAGGCACTTAAGACAATGACACATATTTAAATATAAAGAAGAAAAGAGGAATAAGGACCTAAAGGAAATGGAAAAAAACAGCAACAAACCTCAGAGAGCTCAGTTGTTTACCAGAAGTAGTGCTTCTCGGTGGTCATATATCGAGGTGACAAAATAAGACTCTGTGTCTCTGTGATGACTGAAGCTCAAAGGCCCAGGAGAGATGTCACCCCAAGTTCCAGGTCCCACTGTGTTGTAACTGAGGGTGGGAGGGCCTGTGTCAGACCTGCAAAAAGGGCAGACATTCAGGTGACGGAGGGGGATGGAGATGTGAGCATTGATAACTTCTTTGAGCAGGGGAGCAGAGAGAATTGGGGTAATAGTTGGAAAGCTTGAGATCAAATTTCGTTGCTTTTTAAGCTGAGAGATAGCCTGGCATTTGTTTATGGATTAGAATGATTCAGTACAAATAAGAGGCTGATGCTGCTGTAAAGATGGGGATGGACTGTCGGGGAGAAGGAATGGGCTTGGGCTGTAAGAGAGAAGCGTGGATGATCCAGACATTGAGAAAAGGGAGAGGCAGAGTATGAAGAACGGGTGCAGTGAGGTTGGCAGATTTAGAGGTTTAAGTGTGGGATGTTCTTTGATACTTATTGCCCCAGTTGTTTTCCTTCTAACTATTGGTAACAAGCTTACTGAGATATGATTCAATTTAGCGTATTGGGTCTCACTTTCATACAAGGTTGTGTAAGTTGTGCACTGCCAAGGAGCTGAAATGGGACAAAAATCTAGTCTATGCTGTCTGCTTCTAAGCAACATGCCCTGATGTGGGGCTAAATCTGCTGAAGTAAGAGACATCCTTTTTTCTTCTTGTAGTTTGCACAAAGCACCTTGCGAGCTAAGAGGGACCTCCTTATTTTGTTCTCTAGTTGTTCCATGGATGTTAATCCTGTCTCAGAAGTGAGACTGGGAAATCCTGCAGGAAGAGGCTGTCTCATATTTATAAGCAACAGCACCTCAATCAGTGTGTGGTTTCCCCTAGTAAGGGCCATGGAACACTTCTATAATAAATAAATGGAGGTTATGTAAAAATGAATCCATGCAAAATAAAAAAATACTGGGGAGAACCTGCACAGTGAAGACAACTGATCAGCATCACAAAGAGACATTGAGAAAAGTAGCACACACACTCTCATACTGTGCAGTTGGGCTGACCTGTGCCCACTCACACTGGGGGAAGGTGTGTGCAGTCCGCCGTGGAGGTCTGGCTGAGGCATCTGCACGGAAAATCCCTCCTCAAGGTCTGTTGTAATGTCTCAGCGCACCCAGGCTCACAGGGAAAAGATGTTCTGCTGGCCAACCAGAGGACTCCAAAAATGTTTACATCATTGCCAAGAGGGAAGTTTAGGCCCTGGAGCCATCTGACTTAGTATTTTCCTTTACCAGGAAGACGGTGTCTGTAGGATTTCCTTCATTATTCTTGCTTCTTACCAATTGTCAGTGGTTCTTTCACTGCATTTTTTAGGCTTTAAACTCCTCCCAGATTTCCCTCAAAAACCATCCTATCCCTTTTCATTTTTATTCTTTTCTCCGAGAACAGATCCAGCTGAAAAACAGTAGACTGTCTATCATGTGGATAGAATGGTGGTGAAAACCGTGGGTACACATGTGAGCCCGACTGCAGTTCTCATTCTTAGCTGTGTGGCCTGAACAGGTAGCTGAACCTCTCTGACCCTCAGCCTCATCATCACAAAATATAGGAGAAAATATCAGGATTGTTGCAGATGAAGTAAATACATATAAACTACTTAGTGGTTGGCTCATAGTTCTTGCTCAGAAAATAGATGTGGCATCATTGCAGAAGAAACCCATGTCAGAGATGGACTTGGATTACATTTAGTGACTAAGGAACTCCTGATTATAATTCCAGTCCAGTGATGTGCTAGGTGTGAAGTTTCTTTTCACGTCCCTTGTCTGCTGTGCACACTCAGGACGCTGCAGCTGCAGGAGGGTTAATTAAAGGCCCCAGTTTGAACGCCCGAGGTACACCCTGCTTCCTGCAGCCAAGAGGGCAGGCAGAGTTTCTAGACACAGGCAGCTTTGTCTTGTTTGGAGACCAGCGGATAGCCTCATTTTGGTCATTTTTGTAATTCCTCTCAGTCTTGGTTCCCCACGCTGAGCTGTCCCCAAGGCCTCCATGAAAGTGGCCCTGGGGAAGCAAAGGCCACACTTGCCTTTAGAGGGAGCTACATTCTCTCTGAAGGACTTTGAACTTGCCCAGAGCTTGCTTTGGCCTATAGATCTTATCTGAAATGTTTTCTTCAAGAGGTCCATTCCCTCTCCACAGCAATGTGACAGGGCCACTGTCTCATCTGGTTCCCAGCAGTTGGAAATGTGTGTTATCCGCCTCCTGGCCAGCACACATGCAGAGCGGGCCTGCCCCTTCCATGTTCTTGGAGAACTGGCACTCAGAGCCCTTTCTTGATGCTTTGTTAACACACACTTCAAATGAGTGGGCAGGGCTCGATCTGAATCAAATGTCTCATTAATATTTGCCCTCGGCTCAACTCCAATTCTTGAGTGCTGTATGTGAGAGCATTTGCACACCATGCACGGATACTCACACATATGGCCCTGCCACCCACCACTATAACATGCAGTTCCCAAGTGTACGAGAAGCCTATTTTGTCAGCAGAGACGGCTTAAGTAAATGGATAGAATAAATACGTCCTCTTCCAGCAGCACATGCTCAAGGTCATTCAACAAGAAAGAAATGGGATAAAAGTTCCTGGGTTGAAAGTTAAGTCCGATGCAAACCCTATCCCTGAACTTTTTTTTTTTTTAAACTCATGAGTGTAGATGCAATTGATGAGTGTTTGCTTGGGAAGTGTTTGGATAGTTACACCCAGACTCCCATGCAGAGTTCTTGCAGATCATGCAGTGAGGTGGTTGTACACCACAGGCATCTCATGGAGACGCGGCTTGACATTAACGGAGACCTCAGAGCCTGAAGCCAAGTTTTCCCACTGTGATTTGTCAGTTCCACCTGCATTCAGGCACTGGGGAGTCAGTCAAAACGCTGATTCCTGGGCCTCACTCCAGACTTCATAAATCAGAAGGTGCAGAACCTAGGAATTTTCATTTTTACAACACTACCCAAGAGATTTTGAACTACACACAAGTTTGAGAATCATTGATCACAGGTTCTGCACTAAAGGAGAACATCAGAATCACCTTCAAAACTCTTAAAAATGCAGAGGCTGATGTGTTGTGGAATTGTGCACCTGGAACCTGTATAATTTTGTTAACCAGTGTCGCCCCCAATAAACTCAATAAAAAAATGCAGAGGCAAAGAGGAAAATGTCCCTGGCCTCTACTCTGTTCATGTTGCTTCAATACATTTAGGAGTGGATCCCAGACATCTATACTTGCAAAAAGTTCCACAATGGTTCTAATTAAGAAGCACTCATACAGGTGTCAGCGTTTCCCTGATTTTAGTTGGTGTGCGTGGGAATTAATGGGAGAAGGGTGAGGGTTGGGGTCCTCCGAAATGTAGGGTGAGGTGGAGAAACTGTACTTTGACAGCCTGCTTCCATATTCTTTGTGGCTGCCTCTTGAAGACAGGGACACACTGAAGGCACTGGTGGCTCTCGTCCCTCCACCTCCCCCAGGTTCCCGCCATCAGGAGGCTGCTTGAACACCAGGAACTTTGCTGCCATGTTGTCCTTCTCACTCGTGATGGCCTTGACACAGTCAGTACTGGTGTGAAGGCACTCTGCAGCGGCTCCTCCAGGAGCATTGCCACCTGTCCTTTCATGTGAGTGTCATTTCTCGGAGATGCTGAGGTCCAGGGAGAAAGTCATGTCTAGACATAGATTGCAAATTTAAACAGGAGTGCTTGAGACCAAACAAGTTTTTCTGCAGTTTGAGGCCCAGAGATTTTTGTTGTTATTGTGTTAAAACAGCACCATTAAAGCAGGTGTGGGGCTGGGAAGAGGGAGGCCATTTCTCTGCTGGTTTTGTGGCTTCTAATTATTTATTATTGACCAGGTACTAACAACAGACATGTGTTCACCAAGAACAGTTCATCATGCCGTGACCCCATCCTCAGACACCTAAGCAAAACCTAATTGATTTTTACTTTTTTTAAACCATTTTTATTTTTAAAATGATTTAAAAATGTTATCAAAGTAATATATGCTCATACTTTTGAAAGTCAAATGGCTTATAAGGCTTATAACAAAAAGGGCAACCCCTTACGAGAAATTTTTCTCATAGAATTTCCAGGCAATGTCCTTTCTCTTATTCCTAAACTCCTTTGTATTGAATCTTCTGGATTGATCCTCAAATTCTGTATCTTTTTTCTTGCATTGTTTTTCTCTTCAGCTTTATCCTTATCTGAGGGATCACTTTGTCTTTATCTATTGACATTTTTATTGAGCCGTCATATTTTCTAACTTTCAGAAAACCTTTCTTACTTATTCTTAGAGTATCCTGATATTATTTTATGGATGGAGTATATTCTACTAGTTTTCTAGAGTTTGTGATTTCTGAAGCTTTTATTTTGCTCTCTAAATTGCTTTTGTTTCTCCCAAGGTCTTAAAAAGAGCTCAATCCTGTGAATTGAGGGCCAGAGGGAGGAGATCAATTGCTTGTTTTCTGGGTTTTGGATGAGAGGAAGCTGGAATGCAGGCCTTTATTCAAAATTCCTCCTTTTGGTTCAGCTCTGGACGCCAGACTCCTTCCTGTGCCTGTGTCTTTGAGTTCAGGACCTCCTTGATTCTGACACTGTAGACCAGCGCCGTCCAGTTCCATCACTGCTCATCACCTGTGGCCACCAAGCACTTGCAATGTGGCTGGTGAGAATTGTGATGGGCTGTGAATATAAAAATACATATTGGATTTTGAAGACATTATGAAAAAGAAGTATAATTTCTTATTACAAAACTGTAAAAACATTGATTGCATGTTGAAATGATAATATATTGGGTTAATTAAAATATATTATTAAAATGAACTTTACTTTTTTAATGTAGGTCTTGGAAAATTTGAAAGGAGATCCATGGCTTGCGTTATACTCCTGTTTGACAGTGCCGCTCTTCTGTGACTGTAGGAATGGGGTCTGTGGCCACACCGCTCCTGTTTTGGCCCCACATGTCTATAGTGGCCATTGTCTCTAGTTCCTGATCCTTTCTGGGCTCAGCATGACACATGGCTTATTTCTCCCTGGTGCCCTCCTGGTTTCAACTTCCTCTGTTCTGCTTAGGTAAGTTACCAACCGCCCCATCCCATAGGCTTTCCACCTTAAAAAACTTGACTGATCTATTTCCTCTCCCATTCTCTTAGCATTTATGACTTGAGTATTTTCCTTTACTGTCATTTAAGCAGGGTTTTGGAAGGGAATGGCAATAAATGCATGCAATCAATCTGCCATTTGTAAGCTTTAATGGCTCCTTGAATCAAAATAAATTGTCAACTTTAAGGCCCATGATAATTTTCTTCTTAAGCCTAAAATCTCTGTGCTAGTCAGCTTGGGCTGTAATAACAAAATACCATAGACTGTGTGCCTTAAACAACATGAAACAGGAATGTGTTTTTCATAGTTTTGAAGGCTGGGAGCCTAAGATCAAGGTGCTGGCTGATTTGGTTCCCTGGTGAGGGTTGTCTTCTGGGCTTCCAGACAGAGTCTTCTCACTGTGTCCTCACATGGCAGAGAGAGAGAGAGAGAGAGAGGAAGCAAACTTTCCTCTTATAAAGGCACTAATCCCATTATGAGTGGTTTACCCTCGGGACCTCATTTAGACCTAATTATTTCCCAAAGCCCTAAGTCCAAATACCATCGGGGGTCATGGGTTTTAATGTGTGAATGTTGAGGGGGAGGACACACTTTAGTCCACAGCAGTCTCCATTCTGGCTCATGGTCCTTGTTTTAAGCAGGAAAAACTCTTAATTGTCCTCCATACAGACATGATTTTCTCTCTCTCTACCCCCACCCACATGCTTGCCACCTCAAAGTTTCTTTCACCTTTTACATAGCAAAGCCTGTTCCATCACGTTTAGTATATTGCTTAAAGGCTTTTATCCAGAAATTAATAAGATAATTTTAAAATTTATGTGGAGAAGCAAAAGACCAAGATTAGCCTAAATAATCTTGAAAGAGAAGAACAAAGTTGGTGGACTCATGCTATTTGACTTCAAGACTACTAATCAGGTTGGTGTGGTATCAATGAAAGGCTAGACAAGTGGATCAATGGGGCAGAGTAGAGCATTCAGAGATAGACCCGTAAATATATGACAAAATAGGTTTTTATAAGAGTGTCGAAGCAATTTAATGGGG